>ML832093.1:6688-38894 GCA_009831015.1 Picea engelmannii | reverse complement strand
TTCTTTTAGATTTAGTTTTTTTTTTCCATTGATATTGTTGTCCTAAAAAGAAAAATTGACCATTTTGGTTAGTTTACCCTTCTGGGATAACCATATTATTGTTTGTTTTGTACCTATAACTTCCATTTTTTGTTCTTTTTAGTTCATTTCAGTTATTAAAAATATTAAAATTTTATTTGCTAGCCTGCTAGGAAGTAATTGGTTGTGTGTTCTACTTCACCTAAGCGATCGGGAACCACTTGAAGACTTGTTTGAGGAAAAGGGGCCAACAGGGAAGCCAACAAAAAGCATCATAATATGATTCCATAATAAGCCAACACTCAATTTCACACCTTTTTTTTACTTTAGATGATTCCATAACTCTTGCACATCCTTTATTGTTATTATACCATGATTATGTAAAGAAAATTATCAGTTTTCATTTAATTTTTTGTTCATAAAAAATATGAAACTATTCTTTGTATATTTTCATTCATTTAATTTATATTAGATAATCATCATTCCTTAAACCAAGGAACTAGTTGAGGCTCTCTTGCACATGGTGGCTACGCGGACCGCAAATAGCTTCAACTTCCTTCCTTTTGGGTTGAATAACATAGGTGTTTTAATTTATTCTTTATTGAATTTATTTGAGTACCACGCTACCTAAGACGAAGGAAAAAAGATGCATAACCCTATGATTGGGTGATGGTTGGGTTTCCTTGACATCATACCTATTTTGATTAACATTAATTTTAGTAGGGAGGGTGAACTGGTATTCATTGTATTGTTTATTTTCTTTTATTTCTAACTTACAGGTCATTGACCCTAAAGGGTCCATTCAAAAAATTAGAAAAACAAAAAAAAAAAAAAAACATGCAAAACAATTGAAAACAAAAGGCAGGGGTCTGCCCCATGAAACAAAACCAAAAACTCTATTATCTAGCTATATATATTTATATCATACTTAAGTTAGCTAGATTTCAAATTTTGTTGACCAAGAGACATGCTTGTGAAATCAAGATGTGATCTCACCACGTGTATGGATTCAATTTATGCAATTTCAATTTCTAAACTCTAGGATTCAAAGCCAGGGAATATTCGTCAGGAGCCCCTTGGAATTTTTCTACCTTGTATCAATTGAGTGACCTTTTTTTGCTCTTGTAAATCAAACGGTCAAGAAGTTGAATAGCTTAGCTTGGTTCATAATACTACTTGTTCGTCGCAGGCCTATTTTGAGGAAAGACCTAATTTTGGAGCATGCACAACAGCTAGAAAGAAAGAAGCATGCAGAAAAAGTAGGAAAAGCAGCATGTAAGAGGAAAATCCACATGCGAGGAGGCAGACAATCCTAACCATATAATGGTTAGGGTTTTTTATAAGGATTGTAACGGCTATAAAACTGAAAATTAGTATAAATAAGAACCTAGGATGTCTAGATCGGGGTTGTTAGCTAGTCAGTTCGATACTATTGATAAGTTGAGAGACTGTCAATTGTAATAAGGCGGTAGAAGAGTCAAGTAAGGTAGATTTTGAGGGTTATATCACAGGATGGGGAGCATGGTGTGATCTAGTCCACCTCACTGAGGTTCCTTAACCTCATCATGAATGTATGATTGAATATGTAATACGTGCAGTGCCATATTTTGCAACAGAGAAGCCAAATATTTGTGGATGTAGCCCGGAAGGGGGTGAACCATGGTAAAACCCATGTTCTATGTGATTTTTTGTTGGATACTTACTTTGTGTTAATGGTTAGTTTATGAATGAATGAATAACTAGATGTATTAGCATGCATGCATGAGGCTAAAGATGAATGAATCTTAGGAATACTTGAATCGTTAACAATATTAATGCATGAAGAAGATAGAATACAACCCCAAATCCCCACTCATTCCTAGACTGCAAGAACTTGAGCATTGTATTCACCCATAGAGCTATCTTGGATGAGACTGCATTGTGCACCCTATGCGCAGCGTTGCCTTCTGGTTTACCAGGGGGGCCGATAGTTTTAGAGGGTTTTGTTGGAAACATGTTCATATCTTAACCTGGGTCAACCCAAGAAGAGGAAATAAGTCAGAGATCTAACCAACAAATGGTTTTGTTTCCAGTATTATGGTGTCCAACAGTCTAGAAAGATGCCAAGTAATACTACTAGAAATGTGATGTCTGTCAGAGGGTTGGAAAACCCAACAGAAGGGATGAGATGCTTCTGAGACCACAAGTGACTCTATAGGTATTTGAAAAATGGTCTATAGACTTTGTGGGACCTATTAACCCACCAAAAAAAAGTTCAGGAGCTAGATACATCATTACTGCGACTAAATACTTAACAAGATGGGTAGAAGCAGCATCAGTCAAAGACTGTAACGCATACACAACATGACACTTCTTGTTTGAGCATGTGATCACCAGTTTTGGATTTCCTGAGATTTTGATGAGTGACCAAGGCACTCATTTTATCAATGATACCATCAGTGCTATGACTGAGGAGTTTGAATTCTATCATCATAAGAGTACACCATATCATCCTCAAGAAAACGGAACAGTAGAAGATTTCAATAAGTTCTCAGAAAATGCTCTGACTAAAATTTGCAATGTCAACAGGGATGATTGGGACTTGAAGATACCAGAAATATGATGGGCATATAGGACCACATGTAATAAGTTGATAGGACAGACACCATTTAGACTGGTATATGGGAAGGAAACAGTAGTACCAATAGAATTTCCGCTACCTAGTCTCCGCATAGAAGCAATTACCAACATGGCATAAAGAGGCACAATACAGGAAAGGTTAAGTCAATTAATGTAAATGGAAGAGGAGAGGATTATAGAAATATTTCACTAGGAAGTACAGAAAGTAAGAGACAAATCCTGGCATGACAGACATATTAAATAGAAGAGTTTTAAGGAGGGAGAGCTAGTTTTTCTCTATGACAGTAAATTTTTCCAACATCATGGTAAGTTTAGGATACATTGGCTAGGGCCATATGAAGTAAATACTATCACATATGGGGGATCTGTATAAGTACAAGACTTGGGAGGAACAGAACTAAAAGGAATGATCAACGGTAGTCGACTGAAATTGTACAGGGACAGTCGGAATACTAACCCTTAAAAGTTACAGTGCAGTGGGAAAAGGCATGTATATAGTGAACTATAGCAGAGATTAGGACAACAAAATGATAAAAATAAATAAAAAGGAGAAAAAGGAGAAAAAAGGAATACAAAAATAGAAAAAGGAAGAAAAACACAAAAATACGGAAAAGTTGACTACACCACAAGAAGGAGCAGAAAAAATCGTGCACGGCAATTACTGCGACTGTATCGAAAGATAGCACGCAGGAAAAATTACAGTCGGTGCAAATGCACATAAAAAGTGAAAAACCGATAGGATTGGGTTTATAAAAGGTGGAAAGCACGTGTTTATTCAACACTTAGTGATTTTTTAGCACGGAGTGAAATACAAAGAGCATGCCCTAGCTAGAATTTTATGAAGAAGTAATTGAGTGTGTGACTTCGAGAGACAATGACCCCACCGAAGTTCGGCGCTCCAGGCCAATATGTATGGGTTACTCGCTAAGGTCAGAGGTGCAAGGAAAGAATGAGACAGCCCAAAAATGTGGTCGAGCTCAAAGATGTCACCACCTCAAACATTGAGTCAATCATCCCAACACGAGTTAAAGAGGAAACATCAACAGTGAAACAAGGGGAAATAGTGCAGAGCTCTGGGACTCGAAATGGTATTTTGAACCCTAACCCTAAGACACATGTGAATCATGATGAAACAATGGGAGCACGACATACCCACGAAGGAGAGGAAGTGTTGGTTGAGGATATCACCGACCAGCTCGAGTCTGAAAGGGAAGAAGGGGACGCAGACCCAGTAGAGGTGGGCCCATCTACTGTGGGACAGAAAATAAATGCATAGGATGACATGGATATTACACTCCCTTATCTCCCATACGCAGAGATCACTATGGATGATATGCTAGGAAAGGTACCAAAACTTAGGTACGCATACCATGATGTACGTGATGCAGCCAAATTCCCATATTCGGCCAAGGAGACTTACTTAATAAACATAGGGGAAATTGGACCCCTGGGTAAATCAATAATGGATCCCGCGCAGTGGATAATCAGGTTGTATAACTCTGGTATTATGAACCTATTGGATATACCGCATTTTGGGTGCAGTAAGAATGTCGGGATCTGCATCAAATAACTAGTCTCCCACGTACATGGAGGCATCATGTGGATGGATAGGCCAGTACAGATAGATTTGGCACTGATTTCCAATATCAAAGGATTACCGAAATTCGATGCACGACCAGAGGAATACCTGGATAAGAAGGTGCGCGAGAAGGAAATAACAGAGCTTGTCAAAGCACAGTTTGGCACCAGTCGAGGAAATAGAGGCATCGTGCTCAAGAATATCAATGATAATGCGAAAAGGTTCGCCAAAAAGATCATGGCTTGCAAACTATTGATGAAATGTCGAAAAAAAGAAGCGCCAGCAGCCGTTATTGTAGTAGTCGCACAGTGCGTGAAAGGAGAAATGTTCAGCTAGGCATCATGCCTGTTGAACCAATTTTTGATCGACTATAGAGATGTGTAGGACAATGGAACTGAGTTCCATTACTCCTGGTTGATAATTTTGATAGCATTAGCAAGATGGTAGGAGACAAAATTATCAGCGTTCTTAGATAGGATGGGGAAATGTTATGTGGCTAGATATGAGTCCCTCAGGAAGGACAAGGATAATAAGATGCAAAAATAAAACAACAAATTTTTTGAAATATTATTGGAAGAGATACAACAACGCGCAGCCAGTATATGGTGCATACATATGGAGGTGATCCAGGAGACTAAAGGGATATCCAAGTTCAAGGAATCCCAACACCACATGTGGATCCAGGCTGGAAGGGATCCAAAGAAGTCATGGAAAGAAATGTAGTATTGCATCACCAAAGAAAAAGTGGACTGGATAGTTAAAGACTGGCCTGCGTAGTGGCAGTTGTCAGTATAAAAAACAGTAGCAAGTCCAGTCACAGCGCAATCCTCCAGGCCTAAGGACAAGGCTAAAGAAGGCTCTTCAGTGAGAAAAAATAGCATGGTTGATAATAATAGAAAGGTTACAACGCGAAATCATCCAATCGAGAATAGCGCAGTACTGAAACAACCAAGGTGAATAACAAAAACAACAAGGACAGGAAGCTAGCCACAAACCAAAAAGAAGGATACTTCACAGGCTGAAGAAGAAAGGACCTAGGGTACAAAAAGTAGGGTGCATCCCTCACAGACAATAGGGAAACCAGCGCAAGAAAAGGAAGTATGTCACAAAAGACCCAATCATCACCCTGACAAAGGATGATGCATATTTAGTCGCGAACAAGGTCCAAGATAGGGGGGAAGAAGTGGTATGCATTCCAGAGGTGCAACATGAATATATCATGGCCAATCTCATAGAAATCCATGAGAATCTCCAACAATTACAAAACCAAGTAGGACCACAATCCATAGCGCAACAACAAGAAAAGACACAGTGACCCCCTACATAGAAAGAAGGAGAGAAGATAGTGCAATTGGTAGTCCAAGGCAGGAAGACTTTTACAGTCACACGCCAAATGATCAGAATGGATCAATAGACTGCGCATAAAGCCATGGGGGACGTGGAGAAATTTGAATTTGTCATGGCACAAATGCCCACTAAGGCACTGTACAGACTCCAAGCCAGCGTAATGCAATAGGTGCAATCTAGGGCCCGTGCAAATGAAACCAACTTGGAGGTGGGTAGAGGAGTCATTGAAATGCTACAAATCGCATGCGACCAACTAACTTCGGAGAAAGAAGAAGAGAAATGATGCACAGATAAATCGGAATAGGGATTAACAATGGTTTATGATCACATCCCAAATAGCATGCAAGAACTTGAGAGGAGTGTAGAGGAGAACATCAACATGATCTCACAAATAATTGACAAATATAACTAGAAAATTGAGGAGCTCAAAGAAAGGCTCAATCCTACGACTCCTCCTGAGGTTCGAGAGCAAATAGAATAGAAATATGCACTCTAAATAGTTGAGATGGAGAAAGAAGAAAGGGCATTATAAGATTTGTTCAACAGAGCCACATAGATATGGACTATTCTGGAAGAAGACGAGAAGGTCCAACAGTGGGACCTGTTATCGCAGAGTTTGTAGCTAGGTCAAATGGCTATGAAATAGAAGGCCAAATTGGTGTAACAGGAACCTATCCCACCCAATGTCACCACGATGGGGAGGTTCTTTCTCTTTAGTGAGGTTAGTCCCAAGGGAGACGTCCTTGGTAACCTAGAGTTCTGAAGAGGCAAAAGTTGAAAGGACAAAGGTAAAGTTCCCCCTTCACAGATCACCACCAAAAACAGATAGTCCAGCTAAACAGCCAATAATGAAGTGAAGCCCCAAAGAAGAAAACTTGCTCGGAACAAAGCAACAGAAAACCAATATATGCAAGCTATGATTCAATGGGTTAGTACTTCATAAGACTATCTGATATAAGCAATTATGGCAATAAATATTGACGAAGTCAATATTTATCAATATAGCAATGCAAATAATATCACTTCCTCAATAAATACTAAAATGACCTGGCATTCAATGTAACAAATCAACACATCATCAATTAATATCTAAATCATGATTCAATTGCTCCTTAAAACAAGACGTTGCTGCATAAATATGAAATATTCTAGGTGTGACGTCAGCAACTTAGGGTTAGCAGTTAGTTAGGGTTTCAATTTAGAAAAGCGTTTTGAGAGTTTGTTTAATCACTTTCACTTCAAAGCTGGAGGTCTAAGATCAGTGCCTTTGGGCTAATGGAGTCAATTTAATGGAGGACGCAAGGGTTGAAGGAGGATGACTAAGGACTAGAGGGAAGAGTTCTGAAGTGCTACTATGGCAAGTCTCCAGAATCAAAACCCTAGGGGAAAGAGGCTCACTCCGGTGTTGCTAAAGCAAGGCCTCATGCTCTCTCCTCCTTCCTTAGGTTAACTTGGCAAAACGGCTAGCATGAAAGATAAATCAAGACAAGAGAGTGCAATGAGGGAGAGTGTTGCTATAGCAAGGCTCTATCATCAAACCCTAGAAGTAGGATGGCCCTAGGTGTAGATAACCTAGGCCTGGGACGTCTCCTCCTTCTTGACTTCTGAAAGTACGGCCAGCTCAAGGAGAAGAAGCAATAAGAGTGTAGCTATGGCTAGGCTCTTTCTTCCTTCTTCAATGGCTGAAAATTTCTCTTTTAGGGGACATGAAACAAGGACCTACTTGTGTGCTTGTCACCTAGGGTTTTTGGTCAGCAAATTAAAAACATATGCAAGAATATAAGACTACAACCATTCAATCAATATTTTTTGCATAAAAAACACTTACATATCACCATGAAATAGCATGCAAACCCTAGTTGTAAACCTTCCTTCAAGAGAAATGCCAAAAATGCCAAGAAATGCCTTCCTTCAACAAGTGCGCCTCACTAAACCAGCAAAATTACCCAAGTAGGGCACTAAAATCATACCTCACTAATGAGTGAGTGATGTGTTATGATAAAATGAGGTTAAAACTCCTCAATATATATTGTATCGATGACCTTAATTAACTTTTAGGTCATAAAATGGCCGACAAGGCCAGAATATCAAAGTAATATTGTTTTTACATTAAATGTTCAATTTAAAACCCTAACTGAGCAAAAGCAAGATGTCAAGCCCCACTGAGGTAAACGTTATCCCTTTTTAGGGAAAATGCAGCACCAAAGGACAAAACGTTGGCCCTCTCTGGGCCTCCCAATCATGCCACACGTTCCAGTTGCCCTGTCAAACTATCACATGCTCAAGGTGATGTCATAAGCTCCTAGGTGACGTCTTGGGCCATCCAGGGCAAACGTTCCACTGGAAGTGGGTCAACCCCCCTAGGCCAGGCTCTGCCAAAGTGCCTCTGATGAAACCTCCTCTTCTTCTCTAGTGTAAAACCTTGATCAACCATTGTCCTATCTCTGCCCCCTGATGGGGTCTCAGCATCCATCTGGTGGGCTCTTCATCCCCATGGAGGTCCGAACTAATCATCTGCCCATCTGTACTGGTCCAAATGGTACCTTTCCATTAGGCATGATCCTACACATCAAAGGCTACGCCCTCCATAGGCTCATCAGTCACTGGGATCATAGTAATGTTAATCATGTTGCATCATCAATATTATCAAACATATGCATAATATCCTAATAAATCAGTCAATAGCTCAAAGACATTACAAAAGACTACAATACAAGACTGGAGAAAAAGACAAGACGTCCTATTGGGCTAGTATCCACAAGAAAGGGGAAGTTTTCGAGAAGGTTTCATCCAAGCCATGTAAATGAGGTGATGTGGCTAGGGGATGTCCAAACATGTGGGTGAAGTGAGAGCCAAGGATGCATGATGTTATCTATGGGTGCCTTTGTAGAAGGCGAGTTGTACATGTCATGGATGAAAAATTTTCCAAGCCCGCTCTTGCCTTTACTCTTTTCTTTTATTTTCTTTTTCTTATTCTTTTTTCTTTCATTAAAGGGCTAACCAGAGGACACTACCTTGGCATGGTGACCAGAGCTGAAAGTGTTACCCACAAGTATTTTCACAGAGATGAGAAGGTTGGATCGTGATGAGACCCCCTTTCCCTTGGCCATGCAACCAAAGGTCATTGCCCTGGCATGGTAACCAGATGGTGGCAATGTCATACTATTAGGTACCCATGAACCTAATAGGTTGGCTCATGATGAGACCCCCTATCCTCTTGATTAGGTCTTGTTTATATTTTTTGGTTCCCTCTTGTTTCTTACTGAGAGGATTTTTATTGCCTTCTCGGGGATCCCTGGGCGAAGCATCTCAAGGTTTTATTTCTAGGATTTTATCTTTTACCAGTTGCTTTTACCTTCTGGGCCTTTAGCCCCTTCTTCCCACAAGATAAGGTGAAATCCTACAAACAAGTCAACCCAATGCCCAGACAAGGGGAATGGGATAGGTGAGCGGGAGATAAGATGTAATAGTGGTGCTATGATGGGAGCGGATGATGGCTTTTCAGAAATCCCCCAATGGATAACCCAAACATATGGGCATAGGCTTGCTAGGATACCCTATCAATCTCCCAGAGCATGGTCAAGTGGGCTAATGTAAGATCCAAGCGGTTGTTAGAGATAAAAGGAATCAGATACATATATTTAAAGGTCTTAATGATCAAAAGTGACACATACCATGATACCTGGACCAATTACCTCATGAAGCAAGAACCTCATCTGATACAAGACCAAGATGATGGTGATGGATGTTGTTGTTGCTGACAAGATAAAGACGATGGAAGAAGAAAAGGATGGGCCCTCCAGGGCCATGCTTGGGTCAATCCTACTCTTGGTACTCCATGTCTAGGACTTGTGGATGTCGAGACATGATCTCCTGGTTATCCCTAAAAATCAGGGATAACATCTGGCTCCAACTCGGGGACATGTGCTCACCGTAGAGCGCATGAGAACCTTATCATCTCTGGCATAACCTGTAGACTTTCTCAAACTCAATAGGGGCATCAGTAACAAAAATGGGGCGGTAATGCCACCCCAGCATGCATATAGATGTATATATACGAAAGTAAAACAATCAACATGCAAATGTAAAGAAAAGTGCCTACCTTTACCTACCTATTGGTTGGATGTTCGATGTAGTCAAACGACCGGTGTAGCCAATCCATCAATGTCCCATGATACCTACCTTTGTGCTTCATCATAAACCAAAATAGTGATGAATCAAGCACAAAAATGTCATGAGTTAGAATATATATCATATCATTGGAAATCTCAAAGTCTAAATCATGGAGGCGGGTGGGAGGGATAAAATCCTGCCAAGTCCATCTCTAAGGAAAGTACTCAATCCACTTTAGGAAAAGGTCAAGAAAAGTCCAAGGTTCATAACACTGACTCAAAAGGTCGGTATAGTGGCTACCTAAGACATTCTCACACTGTGAAGTCTGGGAAGGGATTGATAAGGATGTATTAGACGACTGGAAAATTCTTAAGGGATAGTTGAAAAACTGAGAAGATACACTTAAGATTGTAATATTTAACCAACCCTTGGACTCTAGGGTTTGTCTAAGAGGAAACTCTATATAAAATATATACTTCCTGACTACACCTTTAATGGAAAAGCAAGGTAAAGTAATAACAGATGGTTGGAGTGACAAGTCATGAGATTCCTTCTTTAGGCAAACAATGTTCTTACTTGTATCAAAATCCGAGCACAGTGGTGGTTGGAAATCATCTTCATGGAGAGAATCCAAGTGCTCAGAAGGGTACTCATCAAAAATCTCAAGGTAAGACTGAAAATCATTAGGAGAACAAGGTACTAGATCATCCTTGGTTTTTTGAAAAGTACGGGTAGAAATCTCATCTCCTTGTTGCCATTGGTCAAAAGTAATCTATTGTGATAATTGCAACGGCAACACTTGGAAATGGCTCTCAGTGTCATAGATGGGATCCAGGTCATAACCAACTATATCCCACCTACATCTCCCAACATGTATGAGCTCATCAATGTTATCAACAGTGTCACTATCTATTTCATAACATGCAGGGTTTGAAACATTTGATAATTCATTCTCCTCCTCCTCATTTCCTTCATCATAAAGTAAAGCATCATCAAAAACTAGGGGAGGAGGGAAACTTATTGTTTCTTCTTGTGCAAGGGCTTCGAGGACTTTGGCGTTTTCAGCGTGTATTATTGTTTCATCCTCACGGATTGCTTCTTTGTCTTCGATTTTACAGCAAGGAATATCTGTTTCATTCAAAACTTTCATTTCTCCTTCATTTTCTGGATCAAGAAATAAGGTGTCATCAGAATCCTGAAGTGGAAAACAACTAACCTCATCTTCACTTTGTTGTGCAGGAGAAACAGGTTCTTGGATGACCTCATCAGAGTGAGGAGCAGGGGTTGGCACTTCATCATCTTGTTTAGTTCTTCGCTCCTTAATCACGTCCTCATTCTGTTGGTCAAAAACTTGTTCCCTTCTCTCTTGTGGATCTTCAGCAAAGGTTTCAAGGGAAACTAGTTTTATCAAGCTGAGAGTGTCCATAGAATGGTCATTGGTTCCAGACAAGGAGAGATTCTTTTCGATTTTAATGGCGATGTTGTGAGCCTCTGCAAGTGTTTTTGGATTCTTTTTATTTAGGAGGAAACTCAAATGCCCATGAAGTCCATTAGTATAGAGATAAACGAGGTACTTGTCTTTAGGATGATGGCTTTCAGGAATCTGGTAAAGAAATCTCTGGAACCTAGCCCCAAAAACTCTGACAATCTGATCCTCTGTTTGTTTTATGCATTCAATACCTTTCAGCAATGATTGTATATCTTCCAATTTCATAACCCACCTTGCAAGGAAGATTTCTTCAAAATGGTCCATAGATGTGATGCTGGCAGCTGGAAGATTATCATACCATCTTCTAGCCTCTCCATGCAGAGAGGTAGAGAAAAGTTTCATCACCAAATCTTCAGCCTCATTGCTAAAAGGGAGATATTGAAAGAAATCCCAGAATTTTCTCATGTGATAATCGAGACTTTCTCCATCAATTCCATAGAATCTAGGGAGCCAATTTTTATAAAAGGGGGGCATTAGTCTGGGATACCCCGGGATTTTACTCATGTCCAAAGGTTTGTAGTTCCCTGGACCCCATTGTGAAGTCATAGTTGGCTTCGTCATCAATGGAGTCACCAAATAGTTTTCTTGAAACTATCAAATAAAAGGGTAAAAACACCCTAGTGGAGTCGCCAGGTAAGCTTGTAAGAAAAGGTCTCTGAGGCAAGGCTTACGGAAAAGATTTATCGTTTGAGGAGAATTGACTCAGTGTTCCCTGGCAACGGTGCCAAAATGTTATCGCACAGTTTGTAGCTAGGTCAAATGGCTATGAAATAGAAGGCCAAACTGGCGTAACAGGAACCTATCCCACCCAATGTCACCACGATGGGGAGGTTCTTTCTCTTTAGGGAGGTTAGGCCCAGGGGAGACATTCCCGGTAACCTGGAGTTCTGAAGAGGCAAAAGTTGAAAGGACAAATATAAAGTTCCCCCTTCACAGGTCACCACCAAAAACAGATAGTCCAGCTAAACAGCCAATAATGAAGTGAAGCCCCAAAGAAGAACACCTGCCTAGAACAAAGCAACAACAAACCAATATATGCAAGCTATGATTCAATGGGTTAGTACTTCATAAGACTATCTAATATAAGCAATTATGGAAATAAATATTGACGAAGTCAATGTTTATCAATATAGCAATGCAAATAATATCACTTCCTCAATAAATACTGAAATGACCTGGCATTCAATGTAACAAATCAACACATCATCAATTAATGCCTAAATCATCATTCAATTGCTCCTTAAAACAAGACGTTGTTTCATAAAGATGAAATATTCTAGGTGTGGCATCAGCAACTTAGGGTTAGCAGTTAGTTAGGGTTTCAATTTAGAAAAGAGTTTTGAGAGTTTGTTTGATCACTTTCACTTCAACGCTGGAGGTCTAAGATCAATGCCTTTGGGCTAATGGAGTCAATTTAATAGAGGATGCAAGGGTTGAAGGAGGATGACTAAGGACTAGAGGGAAGAGTTCTGAAGTGTTGTTATGGCAAGGCTCCAGAATCAAAACCCTAGGGGAAAGAGGCTCACTCCGGTGTTGCTAAAGCAAGGCCTCGTGCTCTCTCCTCCTTCCTTAGGTTAACTTGGAAAAATGGCTAGCATGAAAGATGAATCAAGACAAGAGAGTGCAATGAGGGAGAGTGTTGCTATAGTAACGCTCTATCATCAAACCCTAGAAGTAGGACGGCCCTAGGTGTAGATAACCTATGCCTAGGATGTCTCCTCCTTCTTGACTTCCGAAAGTACGGCTAGCTCAAGGAGAAGAAGCAATAAGAGTGTAGCTATGGCTAGGCTCTTTCTTCCTTCTTCAATGGCTGAAAAATTCTCTTTTAGCGGACATGAAACAAGGACCTACTTGTGTGCTTGTCACCTAGGGTTTTTGGTCAGAAAATTATAAACATATGCAAGAATATAATACTACAACCATTCAATCAAGAAGTTTTGCAGAAAAAACACTTACATATCACCATGAAATAGCATGCAAACCATAGTTCTAAACCTTCCTTCAAGAGAAATGCCAAAAATGCCAAGAAATGCCTTCCTTCAACAAGTGTGCCTCACTAAACTAGCAAAATTACCCAAGTAGGGCGCTAAAATCAGACCTCACTAATGAGTGAGTTATGTGTTATGATAAAATGAGGCTAAAAATCCTCAATATATATTGTATCAATGACCTTAATTAACTTTTAGGTCATAAAATGGACGACAAGGCCAGAATATCAAAGTAATATTGTTTTTACATTAAATGTTCAATTTAAAACCCTAACTGCGAAAGAGAAAGACGTCAAGCCCCACTGAGGGAGACGTTAGCCCTTTTTAGGGAAAATGCAGCACCAAAGGACAAAACGTTGGCCCTCTCTGGCCTCCCAATCATGCCACACGTGCCAGCTACCCTGTCAAATTGTCACATGCTCAAGGTGATGTCATGAGCTCCTAGGTGACATCCTGGGCCATCCAGGGCAAACGTTCCACTGGAAGTGGGTCAACCCCCCTAGGCCAGGCTCTGCCAAAGTGCCTCTGATGAAACATCCTCTTCTTCTTTGGTGTAAAACATTGATCAACCATTGTCCTATATCTGCCCCCTGATGGGGTCACAGCATCCATCCGGTGGGCCCTTCATCCCCATGGAGGTTCAAACTGATCATCTCCCCATGTGTACCAGTCCAAATGGTACCTGTCCGTCGAGCATGATCCTGCACATCAAAGGCTACGCCCTCCATGGGCTCATCAGTCACTGGGATCATAGAAATGTTAATCACGTTTCATCATCAATATTATCAAACATATGCATAAGATCCTAATACATCAGTCAATAGCTCAAAGACATTACAAAAACCTACAATAAAAGACTGGAGAAAAAGACAAAACGTCCTATTGGGCTAGTATCCACAAGAAAGGGGAAATTTATGGGAAGGTTTCATCCAAGCCATGTAAATGAGGTGATGTGGCTAGGGGATGTCTAGACATGTGGGTGAAGTGAGAGCCAGGGATGCATGATGTTATATGTGGGTGACTTTGTAGAAGGCGAGTTGTACCTGTCATGGATGCAAATTTTTCCAATCCCGCTCTTGCCTTTATTATTTTCTTTTATTTTATTTTTCTTCTTCTTTTTTCTTTCATTCAAGGGCTAACCAAAGGACACTACCTTGGCATGGTGACCAGAGCTGACAGTGTTACCCACAAGTACTTTCACAAAGATGAGAAGGTTGGCTCATGATGAGACCCCCTTTCCCTTGGCCATGCAACCAAAGGTCATTTCCCTGGCGTGGTAAGCAGATGGTGGAAATGTCATACTATTAGGTACCCATGAACCTAGTAGGTTGGCTCGTCATGAGACCCCCTATCCTCTTGATTAGGTCTTGTTTATATTTTTCGGGTCCCTCTTGTTTCTTACTAAGAGGATTTTTATTGCCTTCTCGGGGATCCCTGGGCAAAGCATCTCAAGGTTTTATTTCCAATCTTTTATCTTTTACCAGCTACTTTTACCTTCTGGGCCTTTAGCCCCTTCTTCCCACGAGATAAGGTGCAATCCTACAAATAGGTCAACCCAATGCCTGGACAAGGGGAATGGGATAGGTGAGCGGGAGATAAGATTAAATAGTGGTGCTATGATGGGAGTGGACGATGGCTTTTCATAAATCCCTTAGTGGCTAACCCAGACCTATGGGCACAAGCTTGCTAGGATACCCTGTCAATCTCCCAGAGCATGGTCAAGTGGGCTAATGTAAGATCCAAGCGGTTGTTAGAGATAAAAGGAATCAGATACATATATTTAAAGGTCTTAATGATAAAAAGTGACACATACCATGATACCTGGACCAATTACCTTATGAAGCAAGAACCTTTTCTGATACAAGACCAACCTAATGGTGATGGATGTTGCTGCTACTAACAAGATAAAGTTGATGGAAGAAGAAAATGATGGGCCCTCCATGGCCATGCTCAGGTCAATCCTACTCTTGGTACTCCATGTCTAGGACCTATGGGCCTCAAGACATGATCTCCTAGTTATCCCTAAAAATCAGGGATGATAGGACCAAGAAGAGGAGACAATCAACACTATCATACAATATCTAAAGCAAAGGCAGAAAACAATGAGCATCACAGAGCACTTGAAGGGCACTCAAGACATAAAGAAGTTGCAGACATAATTGAAAATTGTGCAGATAAAGAAGAAAGAAAGATAATCCAAATTCGAACCCCTCCAAGAACAAGCAACACAGATGATTTCATAGTTGGAGGAAGAGAAGAAAAGTATGGCACAAGCACAGATAGAGGGCACAACATTAATGCATGAAGAGATAACAGTGTAGTCAGTGGAGGAACTAACAGGAAAAGTTGCGCAGATCAAGGAAAAAGGAAAGGAACTAGCAGAAAAGTTCCACAGTTTGGACACGGCAGTACAGGGAGCACACATTGCTTGAGTGGCTCAGGACGAGCCACGTGTCAATGTTGGGGGCATGTTGGGTGGAGGCCTATTTTTAGGAAAGACCTAATTTTGGAGCATGCGCAACAACTAGAAAGAAAGAAGCATGCAAAAAAAGGAGGAAAAGTAGCATGCAAGAGGAAAATACACGTGCGATGAGGCAGACAAGCCTAACCATATTAGGGTTAGGGTTTTTGATAAGGATTGTAATGGCTATAAGCCTAAGAAATAGTATAAATAAGAACCTAGGAGGTCTAGGTTAGGGTTGTTAGTTAGTCAGTTCGATACTATTGAGAAGTTGAGAGACTGTTGATTGTAATAAGGCGGTAGAAGAGTCAAATAAGGTACATTTTGAGGGTTAGATCACAGGATGAGGAGCCTAGAGTGATCTGGTCCGCCTCATAGAGGTTCCTTAACCTCATCAGGATTGTATGATTGAATATGTAATGTGCGCAGCCATAGATTTTGCAACAAATTAATTAAAATAACAGAGAAGCCAAATCTTTGTGGACATAGCCCAGGAGGGGGTGAACCATGGTAAAATCTATGTTCTATGTGATGTTTTGTTGGATGCTTACTTTATGTTAATGGTTAGTTTATGAATGTATGAATAACTAGATGTATTACCATGCATGCATGAGGCTAAAGATGAATTAATATTAGGAATACATGAATCATTAATAAGATTAATGCATGAAGAATATAGAATACAACCCCAGATCCCCACTCATTCCTAGATTGCAAGCACTTGAGAATTTCACTCACCCATGGAGCTATCTCAGGTGAGATTGCGTTGTGCACCCTATGCACAATGTTTCCTTCTGGTTTACCAGGAGGTCCGATAGTTTTAGAGGGTTTTGTTGGAAACATGTTCAGATCTGAACTTGGGTCAACCCAAGAAGAGGAAAGAAATCAAAGATCTAACCAACACTACTTCAATTGGGTAAGCTCGGCTAAAAATCCCTCACGGGGGGGGGTCATGAGCCTTTTCCTTTGCGTGGGTTTCCTTCTTCCATCCAAGTGGATTTAAGAGCCCAAAAAAGTTAGTAATGAGAAGGGGATAACCCCTCCTCTTAACTGCATGGGGTACTCTTTGTTCTGACCAGGTGGTGTATGTAATATCATTCCTTTTATACTAGGAGGAATAGTTGTGGGATAATAGGTGTTTGTTTGATCGAGAGGACCTTCAAAATGCTGTGGTAACCACTACATGTGATTAATCAATTTACAATTTACAATTAAAACATGTTTAAAGTTTTTGCCTTTCGGAAATCCACCCAATACCTTCGTTAATATTAATTTGTATCCAATTACATATTTTTCCCCATAGTTGTTGCAGCTTACTAAAGGGTTGTAATTTCATTTTCAAACCCCTTTTTCCAACTTTGAAAAGTATCAGGAATACTTTTCGGGCATTTCTAGGTAAGACCGGGCCTTTCTAGTCTTGTTCCCACACATTACAAGTCCTAAACAACTTGTTGTTCATCACTTACAACCACCTTAAATGATATGGTTGTATCTTTCTAAAGACTTTTTTACTCTTAATTTTTAGTACTTTTGCACAAGTCATTCACCGAGAAATTGTTCTAAACCTCGGTTTAACCCGAGAACCAATTTCAAATATTTTCCCAAGTCCATAAGGGAGAAAACAACTTGTTGTTTGTTTTATTAGTTTATTGGTCCAAAAATTAGCACACTCTTTTTCACACCCTTGTCTATGAAAATTCACCCCTAGGCCTTTTTGGCCACCTAGGGAGCTGAGGGAGGACAATACCCAGGTTTGGTCATCCTAAGAGGGATTTTTTGCAAGTCTCTCACCTCTCCTTCTTCCCCTTTCACTACCTCAGATTCATGACCATCTAAGGCACGGGTAGTCTCTACCTTGTGCTGAGCTATCAAAGAGGTTGTAACCGACTTCACATCTGGATAGATGGAATCCATCCTAATGGATGTATTTTTCTTATAACAAGAATGCCCCTCATTTTCTTTGTTATTATTTCTATAAAATACAAGGAGGAGACCATTTTATATGTATTTCAAATGGATGTCATAATTTTCATTTTTTTTTGGAAGATTTCATGTATTTCTTTTCAATTTGGTTCAAGATATAATCACCACAACTAATATGTTGTAATATTATTTATTGAATATTAATTTTATGGTTTCTAAGAAACAATGATTTTTTAGTACTATCATGTAAAAAATGCATAGAGAAAAGGCTCTCCTACAATATTTTTCACTCTAACATTATAATGAATCTTAATGGTCACTAGATTTTTAAGGCCTCTCAATATTTATATGTTCCCAAATATTAGTATTTTCTAGGATTCAAGGATCACTCAAGATCTATATTGAAATTCCATTTTTTAGAGAAATATCAATATTGACATGTTTATTCCATGTGGTCATCCTAATTAAAATTTATTTTTCTTAGACTAATAACAATATATGCAACATCGCCCCTGGGGGGGCAGCTCAATTAGAAAGTGTCGTGATATGAAGTTCTATGAGGTTTTGAGTTCAAATCCCCCCAACTTATCTTGTGTGTCATGTATGGGGCATTGTGGCACACATGGAGGTTATAGTGGTAGCAGTTGGATAACACAACCACGTGTAACGTGAGTATGTGCCCAACTAGTTTCCAATTCTGCCAGACAAAAAAAAAAAATCAATATAATCTTAGAGGACAATAGAAATGGATCAATTTTTTTGGTTAAAAAGTATTCCAAAATTAAACTCATTCAATTCATAAACTTTTTTTCAAAAAATGTTAGTCTACAACATCATCCATCCAATGCTGGTTGTTTCTAGAATTGGGTTAACATTTTAGGTTATTTTCATAGGTTGAATGGAATTTCAATAAAATACTATTTTAGTTTTTTTCATAATTTATGGTTTTGATTTTCATTGATTGGCATAGCAATGTTTTTAAATTAATTTTTTGGGATTGTGGACTCTAACACATTAGGAGTAATTTCTAAGTCGAGAAATGAGAAAACTATATATTCAAAGAATACATAAATTGTAGAGTAGAATTAGTTACAAGTAAAGTTGGTATGGCTTCTTATAATCTAGTTTCTAAGGCATTTCAAATCATTCCATGGTATGATGTTTAAAATTAGACTAGTTTTTTTTAGGAATGATATGGCTAGATAGATTCCTTAATAATTAGATTTTCAAATTTGTGTTTATTTTCAAAGTGTGATGAGGATACACAATGATTCTTTGTGTAATTATTAAGAGAACAACTTGAGTTATTTTGTTTCATTTTTTTTAAGAACTTGTGAAGAGAACTTCATTGGACATATTCATGAGTCGTTATTTGCAACCATGGTAAATCAAATAAATGGATTATCAACATTACATCATTTGTGAGAGATTTGTCAACAAAGGTTAAGAGAAGGGAAGGAAACCTAGGTAGCATGCTATTTTTCCTTGGCATAAACATAGTTTGATTTATGAGTTGGAATCTCACCAATATTTTTTAGTGATAACCACAATATTTACAAGTAAAGAATCATTACCAAACATCTTTTTAAGTCCTATGCAATAACTTATATATAATCACAAGCCTCCAACACACTTGGGAGTGGGTTGTAGGATATACTTATTATGACCCTTCAATGCTCTTTAATATTAAGGAAGAAATTATCAAAATAAACAACCTACCTCGGGATTTTAGTAGTTAATTACCAAAAGGAAAGGTAGATATATCTTATTATTTGTCTCTTGAAATTATGAAATGCAATTAGAAGGGATGACTCATGTGAATTTTTATAAATGTTCTACTACAACATATAATTGTTGATATAGGTATATAATATAAGTTGCTTAATATTGAACAAAGATAGCTTAAAAACATAACACTAACAAATTGAACAATAATACTATTGTCGATATAGCCCATAGTATAGTTTTCCATTAATTTAAGTATACACAAGAAAAGGAAATTGAAGGAGAAAACCTTTAAGGGACAAAAATCAAAATTGCTTGTGGAAGTTCCATAGGTTCATCAAGCACTCTCCATTCGACCTCTATTTTATGGGAACTTTAGAGTCCATTAAATATTATTGAATTATTTACATTACACATATTATTTCAACAAGTTCTATTTTTTATTTATGAAATGTCTAGAGGGAATATAGCACCTTGGTCCTAGAACTATTTTCAATAAAATCAATTATTACAATTCCAATTGTGCCTATTTTGATGCTAGATAATTTGATTGTTTAAATCTACTTAGCACTAATTTTTGAAGGATATGAAATCATAATATAATGTTATGTTATGATGGCCTATAAGGATGAGGAATGATCCTACGATTCCAAATAGAGGAATGAGCAAAAAAATACATGGGTGAAGGAAATATTGTACCAAATATGAGAGAAAATATAACTATGCCAACATTGGCACCTATAATTATAGCTTCCTCAATATATTTTCATTATTAGTGATTGTGTCCATAATGGTCGCCAATTATCATGGTCTTATCTTTTCATCTGAGATGGATGAAAATTTATTATAACAATAATAATGAGCCTAAATTCAACAATTTCTTGAAAATGGGTGGATAAGAACATAGCAATCCACCAACCTTCAAATTCTATGATATTTGGACAAGAAAAATAAATAGAGTTTTAGGGGGAAACCTTTCAAAATACCTTCCATTGTTATGCTCCTCAAGGGAACCATGATAGAAGCAAACTCACGAGATTTCCAAGTGCTCTAGAGGAGCATAAGATAATAGTTTCAAAAGACATAAAGAAGGGTAGTTGAAAATCTAGTACACGTAGATTTGGAATGAGAAATATGAGTAACACTCTTTGTACACAACGATGACACTTTTTAAAGAATTGAATATCTTTGAAGGTAAAGCAATTGTACCATAATTTAGTAATGGTCCTACTAATGTGGAGTTACATTAACAATTCCTGAAGAAAGAAAAGATCAAAATGAAATGGCACTTTATAGAGAAATTTGTAGTTTATATCGTGTATGAGCATATTAAAGGTAATAAGACAATAATGAAAATGCAACCAATTGAAAACATGTTCAAATTTTGTATTCCTCCTATGAAGCAATAAAAAAGGGCAATGGTATTTTATTTATTTTGTGAAAGTGCATCCTTTAAGTTGAAAATAATCATTGCAACTAGCCAAGGACATTGGGGATGACAAGTGTCCTATTTATAGGGGAGAAGTAGGCTTGAAGGGGTGAATGATGAAACATAAGTAATTTTTCTTTGTCAAAATGATGCAACAAGAAATGCTCTTCCATAAAAACAACCTAGGACTCACATCTAGCCCCAATTGCATATCCATGCCTCTAGGAGATGTGACATGATTCAGGGATAAACTACTACCCCATTAATGAGGCATTGTGAGCTTGGGAATCCCAACTTCTAGGAAACTTTCCCAATGTAGCAATAATCAAGGCCCATATGAATAAAAACACAACACTAGACTTACAAGTTTGCAAGTTGGTCACTATCACTAGTAGTTTAAAACTAAGCCAAGAAATTTATAGATTTTCAATATCTAATCAAATAATCTTTTTCCAATGGGCTAAGTTAATAAGAGGACAAACTCATCCCTTTTCTAATGAAATTCTACTTCGAATTCATAAAGGATTTTTCCAAAATTCATGGTTCTACTTGATTGATGGGGATGTTGACCATAGAAGTTTTTTTCCAAGGGGTTTGACACATTTTAAGATGATTCAGATCAAAGGAGTTTGGAAAAAATGAGTAGATCAAAGCGAAATTTTATCTAACCAAAAAAAGAGAAGGGGGTTTGCTAAAAAAAAATCTTTTACACTTGTTAACTAACTCCTTTCCAAATTTACAACACTTGTGTTGAAAATAATGAAAAGGTTCAATAACAAGAATATTAAAAGGAATACAAGTCACAATATCTTAAGATATTTACAATCATTAATGAATGGAATGAGATGGGAATTCTTCATAACTTTTTTTTGGATTATGGATTTGTGCCTAGGGGAACTATTCACCTTCATATGACAAGAGGACAAAAACAATTCCTAATGTCCATGGGCATGACATTACACCTCACACTTCAAGAAACATTCAAACTAGATTACATCAGAGGCTAGGTCTTTTTCTAACCCAACCACAATTAAATGCTTCTTTAATGTTCATTGTTTTTGCTTTGCCTCTTAAAAATAGGCTTAAAACAATCAAATATATGGTTTTGTAGAGATCTATCTCACTTCTTTGTCTAGGTCTTGTTATCGCACAATCTATACTTGACCAAGCCCAAAGGCAAGTAGTCCTAGATTGACTTAACACAGAGGTAACCCTATCACTGTCACCCCAATAAGGCACCTCTTTCTCTTTAGGAGGAGGAAAACCTTGCTCCAAGGGAGACTTCCTAGGACCTAGTTGGTTGATGAATGAGGATAAGAAAAGGTAATACTACCCCTCTCTCTAGGTCACTCAAAAGAATGAAGTCACTTGGAAAGGTTGTGTTAAGGGGTCAAGTGGAAATAAGGTGAATGATACCTACCCTTTACCAAAGAAATAGAAAATGTTATATAATAACCAATGATATCAATGCTTTCAATCAGTGACTTCAATATAAAATGTCTGCTACCAAACAATTTTCTGCATATAAGATAGATGTGTAGCAATAGTAATAAATCCAAAAAGTTTAACTTATAAGGACAATGTAATCAAATATAAAGACCTTGCAATGATAATACTTTTGTCAGTTACAACTTCTAGATTAATAGGATCCAAGAAATGACTTTAAAAGGTTGTCAAAGTACTTATAACAAAAGCAAATAAATAGGTATGACAGTAGCAAACAAATTCAGAAAAAGTACCTTACTAAGGAAATTTAGTGAACACTTTTAGCATTTATTGATTGTGGCTTGCCTAGTACAAATTATGGGTGGCTTATCAATCAACAAATGGGTTCAACAGACTGTCAAAAGTTCTTGTAACAGTAGCAAAATAAGAGTGATGACAGCTGCAAGAAACCTTCAGAAATGCACTTTGTGAAGAGAAATTTAGGCACAATTTAAATCCAACTGATAATACTTTGCTTCATGAAAATTTCTGGGTTGGTTTAGTTAACTTATAAGCTAAATGGGTTGTTATATAGTTTCTTTAGTAGTGTTAGCAACAACATCAAGTTAATACCTTTAAAATAGGTTAGTAGGTTAGGTCACGTTGGTAGAGATAGAAAGTGAAGTTGAGTGTAGTCTTGTCAAAGAATAGGACAAGAGGACTAGTGCCTTCAAGGGTAATGGATTCAAAGTGGACGGCTTCTTCTAAGGTTGCATATCAATTTATGATAATGCACGAAAGTATAAGAGGGAAAATGCATAGGAGAAGTAGTAACTTAAGTCCCCCTATGCATTGACCTCAAGAGACAAGATTTTAGGGTGTAGGAAATTCTAGGCCCTAACATCTATATCTCCTTAGGATTTTTATGGAGTAAAACTTATGCAAAGATAACTAAGTCAAAATCCTTAGAGTGATATCAATTTAGGGCTCTAGGGTTTTACTAGTTATTAGATCAATTCAATGAAAAGTTTGGCAAATAGAAAGTAAGAAAGTAGTAATTTATGTTTCTTACCTCAAGCATTAAGTACACTGTGCAATTTCATTATCTTGTATGAGAAAATAAAACCATACAAAAAACCATTCAATAGATGACAAAAATGCATATTTTACTTACTTGCACCAAGAATAATCATGAGAACACCATGCAAGATCACCATAAAAAATTCCAAGATTGATCCAAGTTGCAAAAAATAGCCTTATACAAGAGTGTGGCTCACAATTTCAGATGATAACCCTCACTAGGGTGAAAATTTCAGACCTCTTGTCTTGTATGACAAGTTCTTGTGAAAATGAATGTCACTTTCTACTTATTTATACAAAATTTAACCTAAAATTAATTTTAATTCATAATAGATGGGTCGACTTGGCCAGTTTTTAACACAAATTAAATCTAGACAAAATAAAATTAATTTGCATCTAAAAAACACTCTAGGGGTGACTTCATTCCCCTCTAGGGTGACGTTGAGCCTCAAATATGGAACATCGGGCAGGAAAGGTGAAACGTTGGGCCTCCAAAGGCCTGAAACCCTGCCCATATGTGCCAATGCCTCATAAATGTCATCCAAGATGAAACCCTATCTCTAGATGATGTCTAGGGATATCATTGTGACATCCAATTCCCTCAAGGTCTAACATCCATGTGCGAAAAGCAAGATCCCTTGGGTCTAGGTCTGCAAGGGTGCCTCCAAAGGAAATGTCCTTCTTTCGCCCAGTGCAAGTTTTCAATCTCTTCTTACCCCTAGCTGGGGTTTCAACATCCAATCATTCCCTCGTGTGCACCTTTACATCGGGCAAGGTCCTGCAGCAAAAACAAGTACGCCCTCCAGGGGTTCATAATTCACAAGGATCATAGCATGTAAATCAGATCCCATAGTTAAATTACCCAAACATGTGCATCAAACCCCCCCTTAAACCCAAACAAATGCTCAAAGATGTTATGCAATTTGACAAGTTAGGTTTGGAGAGGGTCTTAGGGAATTCTATTGGGATAACCTCTCTTAAGTTTGGGGTGTTTCTCAGGTGGAGTATATTCCAAGTCATGTAAGTGTATGAGGTGGCATGCGGTAAATATTTGGGCATGGGGTGCATGTGATAACAAAGAAATGTAAATTCTTACCTGTGGGTGCCTTTGTGGAGGGCGTGTTTCACCTTTTCATGAATGCAATTGTTTCCTAGCCCATTCATTGCCTTTTACTCTTAGCTTTATTTATTTCGATATTTTTCTCTTGTGCTTCAAGGAAATAGTTGAGGGGCACCTCCTAGATTGATGGCCATAGGTGACAGCATTATCCACAAGCATTTCACGGAAATGAGAAGGTTGGCTCATGATGAGACCCCCTTTCTCTTGTTTATGCCACCAAGATCCACTACCCTATTTTGGTAACCAGATAGGTGGTAGTTTCATACCACTACATTCCCATGGTCATAATAGGTCGACTCGTGATGAGACCTCCTATCCATAAACTAGTACCTTGATTTTTTATGTTTATCTTGTGGGTCCCCTTTTCTCATTAATAAGATTTTCACTGTTTTCTTGGGGATCCCTGGGCAAAGTATCTCTAAGTTTTAAAAATTGGCTTTTAACTCTTGCCAGCTACTTTTATCCTCTGGGCCTTTAGCCCCTTCTTCCCATAAGGTAAGGTACAACCCTTCTTAGTGTATCCAATCCCAATTCCCAAACAAGGATAGGGGATATGAAAGGATTAAATATGGAAAGTGGTAAGTATGGAGGGAACAGACGATGAATTTTCACAGATCTACCCAGTAGCAACCCATCCTAAAGGGAAATCAACTTACTAGGGCACCATGTCACCCTTCTAGGTATGAACGAGGCAAAGAGAATAATTTCCAAGAAAACATTATGAAATGAAGAAGGATTTAATACAACATGTTCAAGTGCTTCAAAAATCAGAGTGATACATACCATGATACCCGAACTCGTTACCTCATGGAACAAGACTCATCGCTACTTCAGGACCAGGCAGGTGTGATGGATATTGTTGTTGGTGATAATTTGATCACACTGAAGAAAAGAGGGGCCCTCCAGGGCCATGCTCAAGTCATTTGGCTCTCGATACTCCATGTTTAGGACCTGTGGGCCTCGAGACGTGATCTCCTTAGTTATCCCTAGGCTATGGGATAACATCTGGCTCCAACGCAGGGACATGTGCTCACCATAGAGCGCATGAGAACCTCAACATCTCTAGTATGACATGTGCCTGCTAAATCTCAACAAAAGATATTAGTAATCCCTAGGGTGGTGATATCACCCCTCGTTCATATATGATAAAATAAACAAATAAGAGAATCTCTAGTCTAACATATGATTATGAGCATACATATATACATAATGAATCAAGACAATATGAAAATGCAACTACAACTGTAGTAACATGATATCCATTGGCATGTACAATGGATGCAAATTCCTACCTATCCTAACTTACATGTACTTACCTGTGAAATGTCAGGTATAAGCATACCACCACTACAACCACACTAGAAATGTATCATAACACGTTCTTATGTGATTCATCATAAACCAAAACAATGAAAAGTTAAGCCCAAAATTAACATGAGTTAGAGCATGCATTATATCATAGGAAATCGTAAATTCTAGCTCATGGAGGTGGGAGGGAGGGACAAAATCATGCCAAGTCACCCTTCCAAAAGAGTGATCAATCCATCTCAAAAAAGGATCATGAGAAGTCAAGGACTCAAAGGGTTGGCTCAAAGAATCTAAGATTTGACTACCTTGGATGACATCACTCCATGAGGTCTAAGAAGGGATTAACAAGGACTTAGAGGGCAACTGACAACTTCTCGGGGGAAAGATGAAAGATTGAAATAATAAACTTCTTAAAGAATTCAACCTCCCCTTGAATTATAATGGAAAGTTTTTCCCTAAATAATACTTGAAACAAGAGACATGTTCCCCAACTGCATCCTTAGTGATATAACAAGGTAAAGCAATCGGAGGGATCTAGACAACCTTGTCACAAGTATCCTTCTTCAAGAAAGCAACATCTTCTTTATCAAAATTTGAGCACAACGGTGGTTGATAATCTTCTTCATAGAATAAATCCAAGTGCTCAAAGGAATCCTCATCAAAATCCTCAAGGTATGACCAAAAATTATTAGGAGAAAATTGCACTGGGTCATCCTTGGGTGCTTGGAAAACTTTTGTAATTATATCATCATCTTGTTGCCAAATGTCAAAATTATTAGGAACATCATATGATTTTCTTAAGGGAAACATTTGAGTATATCCTTTCATATCATAAATGGGATCCTCAATAGAACCAATCACATCACATTTACATCTTCCAACATGTATGAACTCATCAATATTATCAACCATGTCACCACCTTTCTCCTAACATGAAGGATTTAATGCATCCAAGGGATCCTCTAATACTTCTTTGCCTTCCAAATCATAAAATAAAGTATCATCAAAATTTTGGAAAGGGAAATAACTTATCGTGTTCGATTCTTGTTGTGCAGGAGTATCAAAGGATTGGATGACTTCATCAAATGGAAGAGCATCCATTACATCATTCCCAAGACTCGTCTCTTTAATCATCTTTTCTCCTTCATCAGAAAATGAAGGACCTAGCTCTTCCAAGGGTTCCTTTACTTCTTCACCTTCTGAATCATAGAACAAAGGGCCATCAAAAACCTAGAAAGGAAAATGATTCACCTCATTGTCTTAGTCTTGTGCAAGAGAGATAGGATCTTGGAGAGATTCATAGGATGGAGGAGTGGATACTAGTACTTCATCCTCATAACTCACTTCTTTAGTCAAGTCTTTACTTCATTCTATTTAATCATGGGAAAAATATTGCTCCTCTTCAAGGGGTTGACAACCTTCTATATCAGATAGTTCTTGGTATTGATTATGGTACACATCCCTAAGATCTTCCACAATCTCAGTGGTAAATCCTTCATCCTCTAGGGCTATTGTGAGATTTCGAAGGGCATCTACATATATCTGGCATTGTGTTTTCAAAAAATCAATAAACCTATTGATGATTTCTACGAAAGATGATATACCATTATCTTCGCAACAACCCTTAATCCAATCTTGCAAAAAAGACGACAGGGAAAGTAGGAACAATTTTACCAAAACATCCTCCCCTTCAAATTCTATCTCACTTATATACTTCAAGAATTCTACAATGTGAGTAATTGGGAGGCCTTCGAATCTTGGAGAGTTGTTTAACCATTTTTTATCAAGATAATGTGGGTATCCTTGAAAACTTTCAAAATCAATAGTTGAATACACTTGTTCCTAGGGCGCCATGATCCCATATCTTGGAAATATCACAAAGTTGAGAGTAAGGTGGCACCTTGGAAAAGGTCAGTGGAGTCGTCAAATATCCTCTTAAGGATTATCAAAGGAAGTGAGGGAATCACCCTCAGTGGAATCTCCAGGTAATATTTTTGAAGTGAAGGCTTTGAGTAAAAGACTTACCGAAAAAGTGTCATTGAGGAATATTGACTCAGTGTTCCCCGGCAACGGCGCCAAAAATGTTATCGCACAATCTATACTTTCCCAAGCCCAAAGGAAAGTAGGCCTAGATTGATGTAACACAGAGGTAACCCTATCATTGTCACCCCAATAAGGTACCTCTTTCTCTTTAGGAGGAGGAAAACCTTGCTCCAAGGGAGACGTCCCAGGACCTAATTGGTTGATGAAGGAGGATAAGACAAAGTAATACTACCCCTCTCTCTAGGTCACGCAAAAGAATGAAGTCACTTGGAAAGGTTGTTTCAAGGGATCAAGGGGAAATAAGGTGAATGATACCTACCCTTTACCAAACAAACATCAAACATTATATAATAACCAATGATATCAATGCTTTCAATCGATGACTTCAATATAAAAGGTCTACTACCAAACAAGTTTATACATATAAGATAGATGTGTAGCAATAGTAATAAATCCATAAATTGTAACTTATAAGGACAATGTAATCAAATATAAAGACCTTGCAATGATAATACTTTTGTCACTTACAATTTCTATATTAATAGGAGCGAAGAAATGACTTTAAAAGGATGTCAAAGTACTTATAACAAAAGCAAATAAATAGTTATGACAACAACAAACAACTTCAGAAAAAAGTACCTTACTAAGGAAATTTAGTGAACACTTTTAGCATTTATTGATTGTGGCTTGCCTAGTACAAATTTTGGGTGGCTTATATATCAACAAATGGGTTCAACAGACTGTAAGAGGACAACTGCAAGAGTGATGAAAACTGCAAGAAACCTTCAGAAATTCACTTTGTGAATAGCAATTTAGGCATAATTTAACTCCAACTGATAATAATTTACTTCATGCAAATTTCTGGGTTGGTTTAGTTAACTTATAAGATAAATGGGTTATTATATACTGGTTATATCAGTGTTAGCAACAACATAAAGCTAGTACCTTAAAACTAGGTTAGTAGGTTAGGTCAAGTTGGTAGAGATAGCAAGTGAAGTTGAGTGTATTCTTTTCAAAGAATAAGATAAGAGGACTAGTTCCTTCAAGGGTAATGGAGTCAAAGTGGACGTCTTCTTCTAAGGCTGCAGATCAATTTATGATAATGCACAAAAGTATAAGAGGGAAAATGAATAGGAGAAGTAGTAACTTAAGTCCCCCTATGCATTGACCTCAAGAGACAAGATTTTAGGGTGTAGGAAATTCTAGGCCCTAGCGTCTTTCTCTCCTTAGGATTTTTATGGAGTAAAAATTATGCAAAGATAACTAAGTCAAAATCCTTAGAGTGCTAGCAATTTAGGGCTCTAGGGTTTTAATAGTTACTAGATCAATTCAATGAAAATCTTGGCAAATAGAAAGCAAGAAAGAAGCAATTTAAATTTCTTACTTCAATCATTAAGTACACCGTGCAATTTCATAATCTTGTATGAGAAAATAAAACCATACAACAAACCATTCAAGAGATGAAAAAAATGCAGATTTTACTTACTTGCACTAAGAATAATCATGAGAATACCATGCAAGATCACCATAAAAACTTCCAAGATTGATCCAAGTTGCAAAAAATATCCTTATACATGAGTGTGCCTCACAATTTCAGCCAATAACCCTCACTAGGGCACAAACTTTAGACCTCTTGTCTTGTATGACAATTTCTTATGAAAATGAATGTCACTTTCTACTTATTTATACCAAATTTAACCTAAATTAATTTTAGTTCATAATTACTGGGTCGACCTGACCAGTTTTTTACACAAATTAAATATCGACAAAATAAAATTAATTTGCATCTAAAAATCACTCCAGGGTGATGTCATGCCCCTCTAGGGTGACGTTGAGCCCCAAATATGGAACACCAGGCAGGGACGGTGAAATGTTGGGTCTCCAAAGGCCTGAATACCTACACATCTATGCCAATTCCTCATAAATGTCATCCAAGATGAAACCTTAGCTCTGGATGTTGTCTAGGGATATAATGGTGACGTCTAGGGCCCTCAAGGGCTAACGTCCATGTTGGTGCAATTATATGCATAATACATTACCAAACATAAATTACCGATCGGGATTCGTAATCAACAGAGTTGTTATACTATATGTGCCAACAATAGGTGGTTTATCTATGTCTGATGAGTATATCAATAATTAATAACACTTCAAAACACTCACTCTATTTTTCAATCCTTAATCTATGTTTTACACATTGTGCAAAAATTAAAGAACACAATTCAAAGAAAAGAATCTAGCTAACATCCACTCCAAAGGCTCTCTTACAGGAAACAAGATTGTCCAATTTCCAACTCATGAAGGTGAAAGATGGATTCTGATCTTACTCTTGTAGTCACTCACTTCAATATCAACTTGCAAGTTGTCTAGTTCTGCACACTCTTCAAATCAAAAAAGGAAATTCAATGCAACCTGGCAATTCTGAAAAGTTGCTTTATTTCTACACAGGAAACAGAGGTTTTAAATGAGATGTTCCATTTGCTGGCTCATGTAATGCGAAGGATGGACTCTCAAATTGTTCATGTACTGCCACACTTTGCAAGATAAAAGATAAGATTAAAAGGACTCAATTCAGAAATAAATGATCACACATAGAAATCATACATGTTCACACACAGAAAGTATAAATGATTATAAATCTACCACTAGATTATTATTCACAGCTTTTGATGCATCCACACTTAGATTATATTGTAACTCACAACTTACTTACATCAAACATTTATACTTACAATTGATATGTACATAATCACTCTACAGACATACTTACATAAATTAGATCTACGTTGCAATTACAGTAAGCTTGCCAAGTTGGACCGGTGGACCCTTGCCAATGCCAACGGGGCAGCTTAGAGGGAACTCACGGAATAATAGAATTTAGATAACACATGGAGTCAATGAACTTAATCTCATACTAATTCTTCAGCAAGTTTACAAAGATAATATGTTCAGAAATCCAATTTGCAGCATAACTATTCTTCTCCTTCAAGAACCAGTATTAAAAAATAACAATTCCTCTCCTTTTGGCTGAGAGACATCACTCAATTTATATGCTTTTTACATTACAAATTTGTCTCTAGAAAATCCAATCCCAATCAAAACCATTTTCCATCAATGGAGGTCTAGTACAACCATTAGCTAATCAAGGAAATGCAATTCCCACGAATCTGGGCATGATCCTAGAATTTCTAGAAAATTGGCAATGATTTAGGATGAATCGTTACCCCTGAGCTGGAGGTCCACATGTGTGTGATCTTGGGATTCTAGAAATGTGTCCACATGAAAACGTCGCTCTGGACAAAACCCATGTCCCAAAATTTTGATGTTCATCATTATCTACCCGGAATTCGAGGTGCAAATCCAGTACCGGAATCTTGTAGGTAGAGATTTAGTACCGGATCAACACAGTCACGCCATGAGTACCGAATTAGGTGCATGGGAAGTACTGTAATGGGTGCAAGACTTGGTACCGGAATATCACAGAGTGTGTTGGTACCAGAATGGATGTTTAATTGTGCTAGTACCGGATGCCATGTTGTGCGGGTATCGGAATAGATGGAGTTTGGGTACCAGAGTAGTGAGGTGGCGGATCAAAACTGCTTAATATTCAAATGATTAGGATCATACAAAATAAAACATTTAATCAAATTAACTCAAGAAAACTAAACAAATCATGCCTTAATCATAAGTTACCTCTCTATGCACATGAACAAGGTCATCAAATGTATTTATGGAGGAAACAGTCAAGCATATACTCATAGCATAGGTAAAATAGGCTCAGATAGAGGGTAATATAGGGCATTAGAAGTGTCAAAATGGAGACTCAACATTCCCCCATGCTTAATTCATTGCATGTCCCCATGCAACTATGATCTTCAAAATTTCAAAATTGATGATACTCTTCACTCGATCAAGCATTCCCTGAAGTTCCACCTTTCTTCAGCTCCTTAAGTTCTCTTTCAAGTAACCTACTATACAATATAAACCTCCTGAACTATGCTTCACACTTCTTACCCATGGAAAATTAGTTATGACGGAAAAGTGGAGTCATGAGTAATAGATTAGATATGTTAGTGATTTGATGTTAAATCTTATGCAATCTGTTGTGGATCATAGTTAGGAGAAAGGGTTGGATGTGACTCTAATATGATTATAGGATAGTGGCCAAGAGCTTTCAAAATGAATTTGACTAATAGGCCCCCCTAACTAGATTACCTTTAAAATAAAAGTGATATAGCATAGTTCAGATCTCATTTGAAGAGAGGAACACATAAAAGAATACATCCCAAGATGATTAACTCGTTTCTTATCCAAGTTTTTAGAGATGAAGCTCTTCTTGCTTAGGTAAGGTGAATTACATATACTGAAGGTCCCACTTCTCATGCAAACCTATTTATTTTAAATAGAGAACTCTAAACTGGATACTTGAAGGTTCTTAAGAACATCATCCGAGAGATATAAAGGTCATCTCCTAGCCTTGATTTGATAATGCTTCAGAATGAGACCCAAGGGTTTTTGTTCAGTTTTAGGTGTGCCACT
>ML832092.1:52045-73819 GCA_009831015.1 Picea engelmannii | reverse complement strand
GTGAAGAGAATTGTCTTGAGAATACCATTGTTGATTATCATAGTTCAAGAGATTATTTTTATCTGCTTATTTCTGATTCATTTTATTCCTTATATCCTGATCTATTCCTAGATTCTGGTGGACTTGACATCTTACCTACAACACCCTACTCTTTTCCACCACAATCATATCCTTTCGATATGCTAAATTTTGGTGAAATCAATTCCAAACCTAACATTGATAAACATGGATTTGATGCTTGTCCACTTTCATCACTCACATGCGAAGAGGACATGTTGCGAGATGATTTTACACAGTTTATTGTTGAAAAAGACAATGCTTTATGTTTTATGGAGATCAAACATTCCAAGTTTCATATTCGTTCTTTTCTTAGCTTGAATCTTAATGTTTCACATTTTGAAATGATCAATCGCATCGAAGGAAACATTCAAACCAATGATCCAATTGATTGCACGAATCCTCCTATGATGATTTTCCCATTGATATATTCGTTTCATCAAAGTCATGGTTTGCATCCGCATTTTTGTGACAGGATCTTAGGATGGCTTGAATATTCATATATGAAAAAATTTCACAATAAAGACAAAGTTGAGCTTGCTTTCTTTTTACCCAAGTATCTTGGAAGTAGGCGTGACATATTTCTTTTAGATCCTCCATGTGAAGAGATTAATGAGTACTTAGAGAACTGTAAGGAGGATGGGGCATTTCAGCCTCGACTGATGGTTATTCCATTTCCTCGTGATCCTGACGAGTTTTTCAAAACTACTTACACTCGTCCATGCCATTATGACCCTTATCACGACAAGACTGCACAATGGCTGGAGGATTCATACAACAAGAATATCCGAGGAAATGGTAAGATCATGCTTACTTTGTTTTTACATGTTGATTATGAAGGTAAGCGTGATATGTTTCTGTCATTTGTTGATATATTACCATTCTTTTTAGTAATGCTTGATCTTGTTTCCATTGCAGGATTGGAATAACTTCAATGGCTACATTGGAAACATGACTTCACGTAGTATCCTGATTTGTTTAAAAGTTAGGGTAGGTTTAGGAATAGGTTTTCTTTCAGTTTTGTTTCTCACTAGTTCCCTTTGTAATAATGCAGTCATGAATGCAAGTGGGCGCACCATGGGAACCATGATACGATTGTCAGGGAAGTCCCCTTGATCCTTTTTCTCTTTACTTCTAGTTGAACGTTTATTTTCAAAAACGCAGTATCGTCATGAAAAATCTTAAATGGAAAGTAAAGAGATAATTAAATCTAAATCAACCCTGACCCAAGGTACCATGAGTAGGACTGTTTTCCCATCATTCAGGATTTTCCTACTTTCTTTCAGTTTCCCAAGGGATTTGTTGCATGAGCTTTTCAGATGCACCTTCTGTGCATATTTGCTTTTTGTTTTTGTTGTTTGGATTTCTTTGCTTTCCAATTTTTTCTTCGCTGGTTTGTTTTTTATTTCTCCCTTATGCTTACTAGTTTTTGTTGTTGAAATACATGTACCTGTACACTGAGCTTTTCAGGAAAAGACGATAAGAAATTCCTTCCCTGAAATAACTTCTAAGAAATTTGTACAAACATCAGTGGTATATTTCTATCTGTGTTCGAAAAATCTATTGTTTGAAAGAAGTTGATTGATTTCGATCTCTGAGTAAAGCTCGTCATGATCATCTATTATCTTTTTACGCTGTCCCTATTCCTTAAGGGAATGACTCAAAAGATGTCTCCCTGCCTTAGGAAGTTGTTTTTGTAAATAAAACATCTCTGGATCTAAATAAAGGACAGTTCTAAAAAATTCTGATGAGGTCTAAAAAATATGTGTTAAAATATCAAGATTTTCAACGTCACCCCGCTCAGCTATATACCTATGAAAAACAAAATGAAATATGAATAAGAGTTGTGGGAAGTGTTTGTAAACCCGTCAGGATGCTGAATAGGTCTGCTAGAAGCGGGTAAATGCATGCATGGCGCCAAGACAACTTCACCGGGGTACTGAACAGGCTCGCTGGCAGCAAAGCAATGTCGGGTATATGAAAATTTGTAAAAAATAAAGAAACCTCTTTAATGTCCTTTATTATGATCCAGAACTTCTTAACAAGATACATATGTCAGAGTGGGTTAAATGGCAACCCTGTCGAGGCTATGGATGCCTGCTGACAGTAGTGGCCATGCCAACAATATTGGAGATTTTATCTTTAATATCGTGACTTGCTTATCTTAAGACTGTTATTAGTTTTCATCTTTTGAAACACTGCTGGAAATGATGGTTAATGATGATGTTTGAACGATGTTCTGGTTGTTATTTTTGAGTTGAAATTTTCTTTGTTGTCCTAATCTGAATCTGTTTCTTTTGACAGAGATAACTGCTTCTACCAGTGTGTCGCCATTGTTGGCAGCCAACTCACATTTTTTCATGATCCTATAAGCTACCTACACCTATGTCTTGCAAGCATCAAGTTTTGTCGCAATTTTCAAATAAACAACACTTTCATTTCTTACGACATTTACACATTTATCTTTGTTAAGTTTTCACGACTGTAAGTGTGAAAATTTCTCCTTTCGAAGTTACATTTTGATCACTATCTGAACTGTCATGATCTTTTTACTGATAGGCCTACTGCGCTTATTTTTTGTTTATCGTTATGTGGCTGGAAAGACTTTCGATCTATGCTCATTGAACATTCTTACATCGATTGCATAACTTGATTTTATTGAGTTTGTAAGGCATTGAGCATTTGGATTTACACTTTTTATGACTTTCCTGATCTTTGTTTCTGCATAAGGGTTATGGTTAATTGTGTTTATATATATTATATAATCCTTATGTTAAATTTTTATAACTTTCGGCTTGTCAACTTATATGAATATTGTTTGGCACCTTGGTTAAAACTTTTGATTATATGCATTGGCGCATAGTTGATTTTGGGTTTTGATTTATACATCGGATGTTTAAAACACTATGCATTAACGTTTGCGCGCATTGGCATACACATTTGATTTCATTGGTTGTACACATGGATTAATGGTTGAACTATTATTATGGAGTGAATAGCTATGAAATTTGATGGTTGTACTGGTGTAGTGAATATTATGCATGGCAGACTCCACCACCTTCACATGCGCACATTAATGCTTACCCCTTTTTCTCGTTCATTGCTGTTGGTTAGGGTAGCTTTGTTACTGTGTGTGTTGGTGAATTCGAACCCTTACCATGCTTTCGGCTCCATGGCCCCGGTCGTGAGAGTTGAACCCAATGGAAACCAGGCCCTGTTGATGTTTGACAATGCCCGTCGAGATTTGGCAGACAGTGGATGGCTTACCTTCGTGAAACGTTTTGAGGGTTTTAACCTTTGCGTAGCTCGATAGTTTGCCATGACCTTCGATGGTTGTCGAGCCAAAGTAGGCTATGTATAGTTAGATATTGATGAATAGTTCATTAGCTCAACTACGGGGTTATCTATTTCGGGATAGCGTTGGTTTAATAATTGCAAGGTCGAGGAAGTGTCGTGGACATTGTTGTTTCAATCGTGAAAAATCACCTCCTGTGATAGAGGTATGCCCGTGACTATGCTTAAAAAATGATGGCATGATTTATTACTGATAATCAAGCAGTTCGTCACCTGCGAAGGAAAATTCGGACTTGTATTCCTTTATCACCTGCATCTATTGATGATTTTTATAGGGTATCCTCTCAACATGTCGTTCTATTTTCATCGGAACTTGTATAAGATGTCCAAAAAATATAAGAGGCACAAGGCTGACAACAACTTATTTCATCATGGGCTTATTAAGCTCATTGTTGTTTATCATTTGAGTTTTCTTGGTGACAGTTGGAAGTCCTTCATCGCCCGTAATGGCTTTGAGGACACCGACCCTGTACAGATTGATAAATCTGTGGTAGTTGAAACCAAGGTTGCAACCCTGGTGCCCTACCATGTCCTACTGCCTAAACCCTCGGCCAACCCTCCTATCGACTTACCCCACACTGTGACTAAGAGTGTTGAGACTGTTAAGCCTATGAGCAAGAAACGCAATGCCAACCTTACTGCAACCACCAAAGGTAAAAGGAATGCACGTTTGATTTCATGGATGGCAAGGAACAAGCCAAAACCCCCTGTTGAGCCAAACCCTATCGTCTTGAGTGAGGAATCCGATTTGGAAGTGGAGCGTTTCTTGGCCAGCGAATACCCCTATTCGCAAGGTTTGTGTGCCAAACCCTCATTTGACTTTGTATCAAACCTACCCCCCTGCCTAAAGGACGACCCTAATTACCCAGGAATTAAGTTTCCTTGTGAAACCCTTGGTCATTTTCCCAAGCCCTCGCCTGCTCTGTCTAAATGTACACAATCACCCTGTGATCAGTGAAATTCATGGTTAGAGAGATATTATATTGATGTTCCTATACTCCATTCAAAGATTCAATCTTTGGAAGACCAGATTGTCGTGCTAACTAGATAAAAAGCCAAGCTTCAAGCAGTGGATAAAAAACAAAAGACAATCGGCTCTATCTTGTTCAAGAATGTGGAATCAGCCACGGCTATTGTGAATTCCAAACTGGCATAATCAAGTGGTCTCGTCGCTACACAGGTATGGTTTTCACATCATTTTCTTTTGTAAATAATCTAGTTTGCTATAATGATTTGTATTCATTTTTTAAACAGTTCTTTTCACATCTTGAATAGCTCTGTTATATTACATGCATTCTATATATAGCTTTGTTTTGAATAAAAAGAAATTCCGAATTGATATGCGATTTGGTTATTCTCGATATAGAAATCAATAGATTTGATTGGATTTGAGTGATCTTCTTTTGAATTTGTTTGATTATTTGCCTTTAAATGAATTGGTTGATATCCAATCTGAAAAGGAAATTTTTCATAATCAGTTTAGAACACAATCGTGCTCGGATTTGGTTTGGTTACGAACCATATGCTATGGTTGGTGAACGATTTGATTGAGTTTGATTGTTACGATTTTGCTCGGATTTGATTTCATTATCACTGATATGCTATGGCTGGTAAATGTTTTCTGGAAGATACTTGCTACGATGTTGTGTCATGTGATGTTCTATTTTTGATTGTTTCCAAGTTAAGGATAACGACTCTGTTGCTTTGATGAGAACATTACGCTCAGATAACATTCGTGCCCGAATTGGAAATGAACCCGAATCATAACAACTGTGTGGAAATCTTAGCTAAATCGATTCGCTATGGTTCTAATTTAGCAAGTTTGTCCTATGAGTCGAGTTCAGGTTATAATTGATACTTTGTATTTTAAATTTGTGAAATGAATTGGTCAAACCCGGATATGATTCGTTGGATTGAAACGATTGTGATCAAAATTAATCAATCTTGTTTTCTTACTATGCAATGGTCAACGATTGAAATCTATACTAAATCCTGTTATGATTTTGTTATGAGTCKATTATTGTTCAGATTCGTTCACAGCCTAATTCGTTGCTATATAATTATCGTGATAATTCTTTTGATTCACAGGTGTAACGAAAKGTTTGCAATTTGTTTTTTTTTCGATTGAATATCAAAACARCTTCATAATAGATGGATTTGATTTRTTGAAAAAYGATTATGATACTGTTACATATGATTTCATTTACCCGACTGATGACAATGATCGAAAACARAGTATTTCTATCCTTGTATTCAATTAAATGATATGAATCTTTCGCTATATCGTTACAGCTATAACGATTGGAAAACGATTCTGTTRGATTGGGTSGTATCTTTTKTTTAACAATCTCATACGATATGTTTGATTATCAGTTACAATTGGATATGAAACAATCTTATTACTTTTGGATTATGACTCTGTGGGCYYGATTTTGTGTTAACAAAACAATAGAGTATTCCTATCTCTGTGTTCGGTTGAATCATTTYTKATCCTGTTKAATGTTGAATGATAAAATCATTTTGATCTATGATTCGTTCTCAAGTAATTATTGGATTTCAATTGAATGGAATTTCTTAAGAGATTTGATTTGATTTCAATTCYGATTMTGTATATTATTTTAGACTAGCTACAGAATCRGATGATTCTGTAGCTAAGTCTGTGGAATTAGATTTTTATTGTTTTGCTAATAAAATACCTCTCTAACTTGTTATTTTTGGTCCATTTCAGGTGAATTCGAAATTGCATTGGATTTGATGAGCAGTTTAGAAGATATTTGAAATATTTTGGTTTCATTTTAGTTTCCTAGTTTAGTTGATCTTGGGAATATCTTCCTAGATTATGTAAACAATTTGATAACTGCCACAGGGAGGTTTTACCCTGTGGAAAGACTTATAAATACTTATTATTTTTGTAATAACATGGACCCTCATTCGTGGGAGAACAAGGATATGGAATTTTAATACAGACTGAGATAGAAATTGATGTTTTGTTACAGCTTTAGCTTTTCATAATATCAATATTTCGTTTCATGTTTATGGGTATCAATTTGAATTTGGTTAATGACTACTTTAGCTATCTTAGTCTTCTGCAAATGATATGATCTAATCAATATAATTCATATCTGATTTCTTCCAGTATTTAAAGACATAGCAATTACTTGATTCAGTTTGTGAACGACAGATTTCTCTTCTTCATTAATTGGATTATTAAGTATAAGTTTTTGCATAACAGGTTTACCTTATTGCAGAGCTTTATAAATCATATAATTGTTATGATTTTTATGTCTTGTTTGTCCTGTAAATAAACTCAAAGAGCATTGCAGCTATCGTTTATGAGAAGCTTTTGGATTATTCGGTGCGAGTTTCCTTCCTTTGACCAGCTTTGAAGATGATCATACACAAGACAAATCTGGAGTGTTCCTAGGTCAGTTTGTCATTTGTTTGTTTAGTATATTTGTTAGTATTTTAGTTAGATATATGTGTAGTTAGTATATTAGATTGTTTAATTTCAGTAAGTTTAATTTCTTGTTCATAAAATCATAAAATCAACAAAAATATCTTTCTCTGTCTTAGGGCAGAAAATAAATGAGTTTTCCAGGTTTTATTTAAATCTGTATTTTGTAGATATTGTATATTTTGTGAATAATTTATATTGTAATTAGTAGATTGTAGAATAGTTAGATTAGTTTAAGATTTTTTTAATAATTAGTTTTGGTTTAGTTCGTTTAGTAGTTAGTTTTAATTAGATTAGTTAAATTAGTTTGTTTTATTTAGTTTTATTTAGTTTAGTTTGTTTTATTTAGTTTTAGTTAGATTAGTTAGATTAGATTAGTTTTCTCTTTCGTTTTCCTATGACCTTAGATCGGCTAACGGAGCTGCTAAACCCGTCAGGGTGGTTATTTCCAAACGGCTTAGGTTATTAGACAACCCCGGACCGGTTCCACTCTCTCAGTTGACAGACGGTCAGTTTCTCCCGTCAACAGATTCCAAGACCATTATTATTTTGACATTCTTATTCGTTAATGAGACTTCGTTTTACAAGACTGTGGTGATATTCTTTTGATCAAGTTTATGATGCATTGGTGATTTGGATTTATATGCTCTTTGATTGATTCCATTGGCACATTGATTTCACAAAAACACATTTGTGTTGTGGCAAAACCCTTGGTATAAATCATTTTATACAATACATAGTTCATATGGTCAAACCCTTGGTATGATTTCAATTTGTTGCTTTGGTTTTAAAACTATGGTAAAAATTTGCTCGCGCAAACGTTTGGTCCACATACCATATATCCATTGGTTGATTGAAATGGCATAATTTTTAACACATATGCATTATGATTTTAATAACTAAATGTGTCAGTGGTTGTACTGTGGGTAATGACTATTCTGCATGGGCCGAAATAGCTCCACCACCTTCGCATGATATGTCATGAATGTTTTCTCCCCTATCCCTGTTTCACCTCTGCTAGTTTCAGGTAAGCCTGTGAGCATTCTGCCCCTGCGTATGTTATGTTCAAACCCTAACCCCTACACCCTGCTCACCGTGTGCTCCTGTCTATGGCACCGGTGGTGCAAATAGAGCCTAACGGTAGTCAATCTCTGTTACTGTTCGATGATGCCCGTAAAGGTTTAGAGGATAGTGGTTGGCTCGCGTTTATATAGAGGTTCGAGGGATTCAACCTCACGGTTTCACAACAATTCTCCCTTACGTTTTATGGGTGTAGGGCTAAAGTAGGTGACATTCAACTTGAACTCAATGAAGAATTCATAAGCTCTGCCACAGGACTAGCAGTCACAGGCCAGCGATGGTTTAAGAACTCCAAAGTTGACGAGGTGCCATGGCCTTTGCTATCCGTATCATGAAAGGTTACATCATGTGACAAAGGTATTCCTATTCCACACTTAAACCCAGGTGGCATGATCTATTGATAATGGATAAACAATTTGTGACCTGTGAAGGTCGGTATGGATTGGTTTTTCTTTATCACCTTTCATTGTTAATGAATTTCATGGGCTATCCATTGAACATGTCATTTTACTTCCTGTGTAGTCTTTACAAAATGGCTAAGAGGTTCAAACGCGAGAAGGTTGATAGCAGCTTGTTTCACCATTGCTTGATTAAACTCATCGTCGTTCACCATCTGACCCTTCACGGCGATAATTGGCAAGCTTTTCTCTCTCAAAATGGATTTGTTGATTCAGAGTCTGTCCAAATCGACAATTCTGTGGTCAGTGAGACTATGGTCGGGCCACCCGTGCCATTCCATGTCCTTCTACCCTCTCCCAAACCCTCGGTTGGTCCTGACATCGACCTACCCGACATTGTAACAGACAAGACTGAGGCTATAAAAAATCCTGTGCGTGAGAAATTCAAGGGTAATCCTACTGTCGACTGCAAGGGTAAGAAAAACGCTTGATTGATATCGAGACTTTCCCGGAATAAACCTAATCCAAGCGTTGAACGAAACCCCATAATTCTAAGCGAGGACTCGGACTCCGATATCGAGCGCTTCCTAACTGAAGAGTACCCTTATTCCCATGGTCTATGCGCCAAGCAACCCTATGACTATGTATCTAATTTTCCTCCATGCCTAAAGAAAAATCCTAATTACCCGAGAATCAGGCTACATAGTGAAACCGCTGGTGTATTAAACAAACGCTCGCTCATGTTATCCAATCCCGAGCAATCGTCATGTATCCAGTGTAACGCTTGGCTAGAACGCTACTATGTCGATGTCCCTCTGCTACAATCAAGGATCAAAGCATTAGAAGAACAGGTGATAGTGATGGACAAGGAGAATGATAGGCTACGGACTAACGACAAGAAGCATAAAACCACTGGATCGATTGTTTTCAGGAATGTCGAAGCTGCAACAACCTTCGTCAATTCCAAATTGTCATGACCGAGTTGTCTTTTGATTGTCGAGGTATGAATTTCAATATGAATTTTTCTTTGTGAGTTTGTTCGAATTAATATAATTGGGTTTTGATTTCAGTTAGCTTTGTTCATTTTAATTCAAAATGATTCTATTATAGTTTGATCCTGTACAATAGATTCATTTTAAAATTAAAAATAGTTACGATTTGGTTATGTGATTTTGTCATGCCCAGTTTAGTATAAGTAATTGATTAGTTTTTTATTCGATTTGTTTTGTTTGGTTTCTATTGGTTTAGTTTCTCACTAACAAACTCAAAATGATCCCATTGATTTCGAGCTACCAGGAATGACTCTATTCCGTGTCGAATCATTATTCTCGTTTGAGTTTTGAATGCATTCGACCGTGCTGAAGATCTATTTTCTAAAATCATGGAAACAATGTTAATTCATAACGATTCCATTGCCCCAAACCATTTCGATTCGCTCCCGTTTTGATTTGATTTGCAAATAGATTGTTGTTAGCATGATCGTTGGTATTTGTTTAATATAGTTATATCAATTTGAAAAATGATCTTGTTGATTTCGTTTGGATTCTAAAATGATTTTGTTGATGGCTGAAAGCAACATAAACTGTTGATGTTGATTTCGTTTTGGATTTGAAAATAATTTCATTGCTGTCGAATTATATGAGCGATTCTGTTGACCCGAATTGGTGATAACGAATTAAACAAAGCGTATCCATCTTTGTTATCATTTGGTGGAATATGATTTAGTTTGTTCAATTTACATACAAGTGTCGATTTGAATGATGCTTTTAGCAATCAAATATTTTTCAATAGTTTGAATATATTTTAAGATTTGAATTGATTTTAAAAACGATTATGTGTTTKATTTAGACCAGCTACAAAATCGCAAGATTCTGTAGCTAGTCTTTAAAATTAGATTTTTATTCATTTTATTAATAAAATATCCTCTAATCTTGTCTATTTTTGTCCTCTTTTAGGTGTATTCGAATTTACAATGATCTATTGGGATAATGTAGTAGTTTAGGAGATACTTTGGATTTGTTTTTTAGCTTGAGTCATAAACTTGGGATATTTTCCCTGATTTGTGTAAACTATTTTGATAATTCCCACAGGAATGTTTTACCCTGTGGGAGGTCTTTAAATACTTGTTATTTTTTGTAATAATGATCATCCTCACTGTGGGAGAACCAGACTATGGATTTATGATACAAACTGAGATGAAAGTTGATGTCTTGTAACATCTTTCGCTTTCAATATATCAAAATTTTGTTTCAAGTTTTATGCATATCAGTTTGCAGTTGATTATAGACTACTTTAGCTATCATAATCTATTGCAGTATGATGTGATTTGATTAATGTGTTATCCATATCTGATCTCTTTCATTATTTTTTAAAAGTACAACAATTACTTTGTTTCAGTTAATGAATCACAGATTTCTCTTCTTCGTTAATTGAATCATTTTGTATAGATCTTTGCATGCAGATTTATCTAACTGTGAAGATTTATAAATCATAAGATTGTTGTAAATTTTTATGTCTTGTTTTTCCTGTAATTATATTTGAAGAGCATAGCTGCTTCTAGTTTACGAGAAGCTCGTGGATAATCCGGTGTGGGTTTCCTCCCTCCGATCAACTAAGACAATCATTACATACAGGACAAACCTGAAGCGTTTCTTCAGGTCAATTTGTTATTTAGTATTTAATAGTTAATTAGTTAGTATAATATAAGTAGTTTAGATAAATATATTAGTTTAGATACATAGTTAGAATCATTGTTTTAATTGCTTAGCTTAGATAGTTTTTTCAGTTTATTTTTTTTTCATAAAATTATAAATGATCAAAAAACAAATAGTTTCGCTGTCTTAGGACAGATTACAAATGAGTTTTTTCAGGTTTTTATTCAAATATGTAATTTGTAAATATTGTACATTTGTAATTAAATTTGACTCTGTTAGTAATTGAACATTTGATTTTATAGAATTGTAATTGTTTAGTATTAGATAGTAAATTGTATATATAAATAGTTTAGATTTGTTTAATAGTTTGTTTTAATTGTTATTTTTTTAGATTAGTTAATTTAGAGTAGTTTTATTTTGTTTCCTTAGGACTTAGATCGGCTAACAGAGTTGCTAAACCCGTCAGGGTGGGTTATCCCAAACGGCTTGGGTTATTTAGACAACCTCGGACCGGATCCACTCTTCCAGTTGATAGACGATCAATTTTGATCGTCAACAAATGGCACTAGAAGGAGGGTCTGAAATTAATTAATGGCATGAGGTGGTCGTAAGACTCCTCCACCACCTAATCGCTCACCTATAGTGACAAGAAGTCATTCGAACGATAACATTCCCCCTCAAACAACAACCACATCAAACGACGATCCACAGATCATAGTTGAGATAGTAACCCCTAATCCTACAGGTGGTGACATACAAGAGATTGTCCGCCAATCTCTCATAAGAACACATAGTGCCTTAGCCTGTTTGAGGCAACCAAATCGTTTGTTGGACCAGCCTTTAGATTTCTCTGATATCAGAGAACAACTAGGAGGCACTAATCTCACTGTGAACTCCACAGATCCAATCCTCACTCCTACTGCAGGAGGATCTAGAATACCTCTCTCACCACCTCCATCATCTCCTTCCTCTTCTGGAGGAGATTCTTCTGAACAAGGCAATTCCCCTTCTCAGCCTTCCACACCGACTACACCAATGGCAAACCAGAACAACCCTGCTAGACCTTGGCTCGACCAGGATGCCGTAGCTGTACCTGGAGCTCAGCATCCCTTACCTAAACATCTGGAGAAGTGGCTTCCCAAGTTTGACCCCAACTCAAAACAGATCATTGAAGATCACATTAAAAAGTTTATGTTAGCCATAAGACTCTGCAATGTCGAGCATGAAGACGTAGTCTGTAGGTTGTTCCCCTATACTTTCGAGGGAAATGCATCTACATGGTACTTTTCCCAAAAAAACCATACCATCGTGTCTTGGGAAAATTTCGAGTCATGCTTTTTGGAAAAGTTCGGAGACGGTAAGCCTCTGGAAGTCCTAGTCATTGAGCTTTCCAACTTAAGAATGAACCCAAAGGAGAAAGTTAAAGACTTTAATCAAAGATTCTTAACACTTAAAAACCGAATCCCTACGGATTCCATGCTTGTCGAGAATCTCATAATAGCATACTATACTAAATCTTTGCATCAAAGTATAGCTATTTGGGTTAAACGATCCAAGAAAGCCACGTTGTTAGAGGCCTTCGAAGAGGCAAGCCAGATTGAAAAAGGCATACTTATTCTAAAATACGCTACTAGCAATGAAACAGAGACTAGGTCTTCTTTCAAAAAGAAGATCGAAATCCTCCCTCAACCTACTCAAAGTAAAACACAAACTTAAAGCTTTGATTTAGAAAACTTAACTAAAGTCATTCAAAAACTGTCGAATCAAGTCATAGATTTGAAAAAGACGACTGAAGAAGCTTCCTCGAGAAAAGGGCCTTACAAACCCCCATTCAGGAAACCTTTTCCCACCAACCGACCTAATCTGAATACTGAAGGCCTTAATCTAGAAAGTCTGCAATATGCCCTTCAAACAATTCTAGAAGCCCGGGATAACTTGATGCCTCCTGAGATTCCTGAGGAGGTAGTTGAACAAGAGATAGTGCAAGAAGAAGAGTCTTCTCCAAACATTTTTGGACACTTCTCAGATAACATCTTTCAAGCTAACTTTGAGACAGTCCATCCCTATAATACTAGGAGTAAGACGCCAAACAAACCTCCTGCCAAAAACACCACGACTTCCCCTCCAAATCAATCTAAACCAGCTGAGAATAAACAGAGCCATGTAAACCCCAACTTAAATTATGATTTAGTTGAAGATCTTAAAACGTTGAGAGCTAACATGTATGTTTATGAGTTATTGAAATTTCCATTTCTGCTACAAAAAATGTTACAAAATATCTCAGAGAATGGCAAAAATGGTAATTCAAGTGGTAGCAAGGTTGTGCAAAACAAATTCCCTCAAAAGACTTCCACTAAAAAAAATCCTGATCCTCAAGATAAAGGAAGCCTTCCTGGAAATAATGTAAATAATGTAAATAATGTAGATAAAGTAGCTTTAGAAACTGTGAGTAAAAATCCACAAACTACCACCCTTAGTACTCGCAAAAATGTACCTCCATTTTTGTTAACTTTCGAAATATTTAATAGAAACATGCACAATTGTATGGTAGACTCAGGAGCATCATACAATGTGATGCCATGGTCTGTATGCCAGAAGATTAATGCCAAAGTTGAACCGTCCACTTTAAAAATCATACAACTTGATCGAACCAATGTTAAGGTCATAGGTGAACTAAAAAACGTACTTATAAGATTATCGTCTAACCCCAAGTTTCATCAAGTTATTGATATTACTGTTGTGGATATTCCAGAAGTGTATGGTCTGTTTTTAAGTAAGGACTGGTCAGAGTAGCTACACGGTTATTTTGCGACAGACTGGTCTCACATGTGGCTTCCAGAAAATGGCAATCCTAACAAGATCAAGGTAAATCGTGAACGCTACCTTAAGTTCACGGTCATGGATTTGAACGACCCCAATGAACCATTTACACCTTCTGCTGATTCACTCGAAGTACAAGGGACGGATACCTTTTTCGGCAATTTCATGGCCGAGGCTTCAGCTGTCACCAACCTAGAACAACAGTCCGAGATTGTGGCATATGTGCAGCCAATAGCTTCTACACAGCGGCCTCATGCACCCTATGAAAATCAAATTTGGTCTCTTTATTTTGACGGGTCAAAGTCCAAAGAAGGAGATGGTGCAGGCTGTGTTATTATTGACCCGACATGTAACAAAACACTGATTGCATGTAGGTTAGAATTTGAATGTACTAATAACACTGCAGAATATGAGGCTTTACTGCAAGGTTTCAGAAAAGCTTTAGATATGAACATTCAGAACTTGACTGTCTTTGGCGATTCTGAAATCATGGTTAGATAGGTAAGAGATTCTATCCATTGTCTTTCTCCACATCTTAAAAGCTACCAATCCGAGGTATGGAATTTAATGAATAAATTTTCTTCTTTCAATATAAATTTTATTCCTAGATCAAATAACTCTGAAGTTGATCTATTAGCTAATGTAGAGTCTAAACTCTTTCTTGCAGAAGGCTTGTCCCCGGATGCATTCTCCATTGAACTGTTGTTCAGACCATCAGTGCCCGACAACATCATGAACTGGAGAGTTTTTTACGACGATCAACATATTATTATCTTTCTGCACATGGAAGAAACCTTTCAAGGCGCGGTGATAGAAGAATGCACTCACGAAGAAAATTTGCGCGATTTCATGGTAATACTAGATCTGAGAACTCCTGAATCTTCATCGGACATGGTAAATTTGATCCCTAAATCTGTAGTTAGATTAGAGAAATTTTATGATCTTCAAGATAAATTCAAAAAGTCGGTCAATTGTAAAACCAATAGTTCCTCATTATCATATGAAAAAGTAAACTTAGGAACTAAGGACAATCCGCAATGCATTAATCTAGGGGTAGGATGTTCTGAACAAGAAAAAGCTGCATTTATTAAATTGTTTAAAGTTTTTAAAGATGTCTTTGCATGGACATATGGTGATCTTAAAACTTTCTACCCTAACATCATACAGCATGTCATTCCTATGAAACCCCAAACCTCACCCTTTCAACAAAAATTGAGGAAAATGCACCCTAAGCTTGAACCGACCGTCCAAAAAGAATTGAATAAGCTCCTAAATGCTAAGATAATTTTTCCAGTTAGGCACACTCAATGGGTTTCTAACCTTGTCCCTGTCCGGAAGAAAAGTGGGCAAATCCGACTATGCGTCGATTTTTGAAACCTTAACAGAGCATCTGATAAAGACAACTATCCTGTCCCACCCATGGAACAGATCCTTCAACAGGTATCTGGTTTCGAGAGGCTATCCTTACTAGATGGTTTCTCTGGGTACAACCAAGTCCTGATGTCTCCTCCAGACCAACTTAAAACTACCTTCCGCACTCCATGGGGCACCTATGCTTATCAAAAAATGCCCTTTGGATTCATTAATGTCAGTGCCACTTTCCAGAGAGCAATGGACATTGCTTTCCGAGGCCTAATCAATCAGTTCGTCGTAGTTTACTTAGATGATATTACTGTATTCTCTAAAAATAAAACTGATCATCTAGCTCACTTACGAGCCGTTCTACAATGATGTTGTAAATATGACATCTCCTTGAATCCTAAAAAATCCATTTTTGCTGTAGAACAGGGTAAACTCTTAGGATTTATTGTGTCAAGCAAAGGGATGATTATCGACCCCGAAAGGACTCAAGTCATCACGAAACTTCCCCCTCCTACATCCAAAAAATCTATGCAGTCTTTCTTAGGCCATATTAACTTCGTAAGGAGATTCGTCCCCAGTTTCTCCGAAATGGTCAGACCTTTACAGAATTTAATTAAGAAAGACACCCAATATCACTGGGGACCCCTAGAAAATCAAGCTTTTAATGCAATAAAGAAGGCCATAATATACGCTCCTTCTCTCATGAGCCCCGACTTTTCCCAAGACTTTACACTCTACACTTTTTCTTCTGACTGTTCCTACGTCGCCGTCCTAACTCAAAAGAACGTTGAAAACAATGAAGTACCCATTGCCTTTATGAGCTCTACTTTCAAAGGTGTTGAACTTAATTACCCAATGGTAGATCAACAAGCCTACGTTGTTTTCAAAGCAGTCAAGCACTTTCGGTCTTACCTTTTGAAATCCAGGACGAAGATCATTGTCTCGTATCGAGCCATCAGGAAAATGTTAGTGCAGAAGGAACTAGGTGAAAAGAGGGCTAACTGGGTTACCTCCTTGCAAGAGTACGACATAGAAATTTCCCCAGCACAGATAGTGAGAGGCCAAGGGTTATGCAAGTTAGTTGTTGATTCAGCAGCAGGACAACAAGAAGAAAGTGATACGTCAAACCTAGGACAACATGATCAAAATGCAATCTGTTGCGCACAAAACTCTGTCAGTCCATGGTATGACGATATAAAATTTTGTCTTGAACATGGGTCATCCCCTTGTCACCTGGATCCCACTAAAATAAGATTGTTGAGATTAAAGTCTTCCTCCTTTCATTTGGTTAATGGTATCCTGTTTCGTCAAAGTTTTGATGGCATACTGATGCACTATCTTGAGAAGGACGAAGCAGAAAAAGTCTTGCTAGAATTGCATGCAGGAGAAGCCGATGGTCATTTTGGTGGTGACACCACTGCCCATAAGGTTTTGAGAGCCGGTTATTACTGGCCCACGCTTTTTAGAGATGCCCATGCCCTGTGTCGTAAGTGTACTATTTGTCAAAAAGCATCAGGGTGGTTACAGAAACCAACCTTTCCTTTGCAACCCGTTTCAGTAGACTCTCCTTTCCACCAGTGGGGACTTGATATCATAGGTCCAGTCAACCCCCCATCCTCACAATAGAATAATTTTATCATAATAGCTACAAATTAATTTACCAAGTGGTCTGAAGCTGTCGCGTTAAGAACTGTCAACACCAGTCAAGTAATTGCCTTTCTAAACTCGAATATTATTACTCGTTTTGGTATCCCTGATTGTTTAGTATTCGACAACGCTTCTTATTTTTCATCTCTTGAGATGAGTGAGTTCGATTTGGAAAAAGGAATTAAATTGAAGTATTCTGCTAGCTATTACCCCCAGGGCAACGGATTGGTAGAATCAACAAATAAGAACTTGATTAAAATCATCAAGAGAACGGTGGTTGAAAATCACAAAAACTGGCACAATGCACTGTTAAATGCGTTGTGGGATGATAGAGTAACACCAAAAGCTGTTGTAGGTAACTCCCCCTTTTTTCATGTTTATGGCAGAGAAGCAATTCTGCCACCACACATTCTTCTTCCTTCACTTCAGCTATCGCAGAAAATTCTAGAAGAAGATTGTCCCCCTTTAGAAAATCGAATCAGCACTTTGATGAAGCTAGAAGAGGTAAGAGCCCAAGATAAACATAATTTATATCAACATCAACTAGTAGTCAAAAGATGGTTCGATTCTAACTTTGCTTCTGATAGAAATTTCGAAGTAGGTGATCTCGTTTTAAAATGGGACAAACCTCATGAGGGAAAGGGAGAGCACACGAAATTTCAAAACTTATGGCTTGGACCATTTTTAGTTGCTGAGAAGTTAGGTCCCAGCTCTTTCCGATTGCAGAATCTAGAAGGGCATCCTGACACCTATCCGGTCAATGGCCAAGCCCTGAAAAGATACTTTGCTTGATGACAACCCTTGTACATTATGTACATATTTTTGCTTTGTTTTCTTTTCTTTTTGCTGTTTTGTTTTCTGATTTCTCCTTTGAGTTTATTAGTTTATGTTTTTGAAATACACATACCTGCATGTTGAACTATTCGGACTAAGGAAACAGAAAATTCCTTCGCTGAAATGACTACTGAAAAATTGTATAAACATCAACAATATACTTCTGAAATTTACATCTGTGTTGGCAAAAGTTTGTTGTTTGAAAGAAGTTAATTGATTTCGATCTCTGAGTAAAGCCTGTCATGATCATCTATTATCTTTTTATGCTGTCCCTATTCCTTAAGGGGATGAATCAGAAGAATTCTCCCTACCTTAGAAAGTTGTTTCTATAAATGAAACATCTATGGATTTTAATAAAGGACAGTTCTAAAAAATTCTGCTGAGGTCTGAAAAAATATGTTAAAATATCATAATTTTCAGCGTCACCCCGCTCAACTATATGTCTTTAAAAGACAAAAATCAATAAAAGAGTTGTGGGAAGTGCTTGTAAACTCGTCGGGATGTTGAACAAGTCTGCTGGAAATAGGTAAATGCATGCATGACGCCAAGATAACTTCGTCGGGGTACTGAACAGGCCTGTTGGCAGCGAAGCAATGTTGGGTATATGAAAATTTGCAAAATAGAGACCTCTTAACTTTAAAATGTCCTTTATTCTGATCTGGAACTTCTTGGAAGGATGCGGATATCAGAGTGGATTAAATGACAAACCTATCGAGGCTATGGACACCTGTTGGCAGCAGTGGCTCTGTCAACAGTATTGGGGATTTTATCTTTAATATCGTGACTCACTTGTCTTAAGACTGTTATCAGTTTTCATCCTTTAAGCACTGCTGGAATATTTGGTGAATGATGATGTTTACACGATTTTCTAGTTGTTATTTTTGAGTTAGAATTTTTCTTGTTATCCTAATCTGAGTTTGTTCTTTCTGGCAGAGATAACTGCTTCTACCAGTGTGTCGCCATTGTTGGCAGCCAATTCACATTTTCATACTGTCCTTATAAGCTGCCTACACCATCGTTTTGCAAACTTTGATTTTGTCGCAATCTCTTCAATAAAATGACACTATTGTTTTATATGCGTTTGCACACTTACCTTTGTTCTTGTTTTCACGACTGAAAGCGTGAAAACTTGGTTTGCGAAGTCACATTAAAATCATTACTGGATTGTTATGATCACTCTTGTTTATATGCTCATCATGTTTTCAAATTTGTTTATCCTTACACAATTGACAAGATTCCAAGATCATTATTCTTTTGTCATTCTTATTCGTTAATGACACTTCATTTTACAAGACTGTGGTGATATTATTTTGATCAAGTTTATGATGCATTGGTGATTTGGATTTATATGCTCTTTGATCAATTCCCTTGGCACATTGATTTCACAAAAACACATTTGTGTTGTGGCAAAACCCTTGGTATAAATCGTTTTATACAATACATAGTTCATATGGTCAAACCCTTGGTATGATTTCAATTTGTTGCTTTGGTTTTAAAACTATGGTAAAACTTTGCTCGCGCAAACGTTTGGTCCACATACCATATATCCATTGGTTTATTGAAATGGCATAATTTTTAACACATATGCATTATGATTTGAATAGCTAAACGCGTCGACGGTTGTACTGTGGGTAATGACTATTCTGCATGGGCTGAAATAGCTCCACCACCTTCGCACAATATGTCATTAATGTTTTCTCCCCTATCCCTATTTCACCTCTGCTAGTTTCGGGTAAGAGTGTGAGCATTCTGCCCCTGTGTATGCTATGTTCAAACCCTAACCCCTGCACCCTTCTCACCATGTGCTCCTGTCTATGGCACCGGTGGTGTGAATAGAGTTGAACGGTAGTCAAGCTCTGTTACTGTTTGACGATGCCCGTAAATATTTAGAGGATAGTGGTTGGCTTGCGTTTATACAGAGGTTCGAGGGCTTCAACCTCACGGTTGCACAGATATTCGCCCTTACCTTTGATGGGTGTAGGCCTAAAGTAGGTGACATTCAACTTGAACTCAATGAATAATTCATAAGCTCTGCCACAGGACTAGCAGTCATAGGCCAGCGATGGTTTAAGAACTCCAAAGTCGATGAGGTGCCATGGCCTTTGCTATCCGTATCACAAAAGGTTACATCATGTGACAAAGGTATTCCTATTTCCACACTTAAAACCAGGTGGCACGATCTATTGAGAATGGTTAAACAATTTGTGACCTGTGAAGGTCGGTATGGATTGGTTTTTCTTTATCACCTTCGACTGTTAATGAATTTCATGGGCTATCCATTGAACATGCCATTTTACTTCCTGCGTAGGCTTTACAAAATGGCTAAGAGGTTTGAACGCGAGAAGGCTGATAGCAACTTGTTTCACCATGGCTTGATTAGACTCATCGTCGTTTACCATTTGACCCTTCACGACGATAATTGGAAAGCTTTTCTCTCTCGAAATGGCTTTTTTGATTCAGACTCTGTCCAAATCGACAAGTTTGTGGTCAGTGAGACTATGGTCGGGCCACCCGTGCCATTCCATGTCCTTATACCCTCTCCCAAACCCTCGGTTGGTCCTGACATCGACCTACCCGACATCGTAACAGACAAGACTGAGGCTGTAAAGAAGCCTGTGAGTAAGAAAGTCAAGGGTAATCCTACTGTCGAATCCAAGGGTAAGAAAAACGCTCGATTGATATCGAGACTTGCCTGGAATAAACCTAAGACGAGCGTTGAACAAAACCCCATAATTCCAAGCGAGGACTCGGACTCCGATATCGAGCGCTTTCTAGTGGAAGAGTACCCTTATTCCCATGGTCTATGCCCCAAGAAACCCTATGTCTATGTATCTAATTTTCCCCCATGCCTAAAGAACAATCCTAATTACCCAGGAATCAAGCTACATAGTGAAACCCCTGGTGGTTTAAACAAACCCTTGCTCGTGTTATCCAATCCCGAGCAATCGTCATGTATCTAGTGTAACGCTTGGCTAGAGCGCTACTATGCCGATGTCCCTCTGTTGCAATCAAGGATCAAAGAATTAGAAGAACAGGTGACAGTGCTGGCCAAGGAGAACGATAGGCTACGGACTAACGACAAGAAGCAGAAAACCACTGGATCGATTGTTTTCAGGAATGTCAAAGCTGCAACAGCCTTCGTCAATTCCAAATTGTCATGACCGAGTTGTCTTCTAATTGTCCAGGTATGAATATCGATATGAATTTTTCTTTGTGAGTTTGTTCAAATTAATATAATTGGGTTTTGATTTTGGTTAGCTCTGTTCATTTTAATTCGAAATGATTTCGTTATAGTTTGATCCTGTACAGTAGATTCATTTTAAAATTAAAAATAGTTATGATTTGGTTATGTGATTTTTTCATGCCCAGTTTAGTATAAGCAATTGATTAGTTTTTAATTCAGTTTGTTTTGTTTGGTTTCGATTGGTTTTGTTTCTCCCTAACAAACTCAAAATGATCTCGTTGATTTCGAGCTACCAGGAATGACTCTGTTCTGCGTCGAATCATTATTCTTGTTTGAGTTTTGATTACATTCGACTATGTTGAAGATCTATTTTCTAAAATCATGGAAACAATGTTAATTCATAACGATTCCATTTCCCCAAACCATTTCGATTTGCTCCCGTTTTGATTTGATTTGCAAATACATTGATGTTTGCATGATCGTTGGTATTTGTTTAATATAGTTATATCAATTTGAAAAATGATCCTGTTGATTTCATTTGGATTCTAAAACGATTTTGTTGATGGCTGAAAGCAGCATAAACTGTTGATGTTGATTTCGTTTTGGATTTGAAAATAATTTCATTGCTGTCGAATTATATGAGAGATTCTGTTAACCCGAATTGGTGATAACGAATTAAACAGAGTGTATCCATCTCTGTTATCATTTGGTGGAATACGATTTAGTTTGTTCAATTTACATACAAGTGTTGATTTGAATGATGCTTTTAGCAATCAAATATTTTTCAATAGTTTGAATATATTTTAGGATTTGAATTGATTTTAAAAACGATTATGTGTTTGATTTAGACCAGCTACAAAATCGCAAGATTCTGTAGCTAGTCTTTAAAATTAGATTTTTATTCATTTTATTAATAAAATATCCTCTAAT
>ML832092.1:22400-40046 GCA_009831015.1 Picea engelmannii | reverse complement strand
CCCCCAAAGAAGGCTAGGGAGCGTTGTCGCTCCCTGACAGTGGGTAGGGGAGCATTGCCTTCCAAAAATCATTTTTAAGTGGTTTTATTCATGGCAAATTCTTTGTACTCCTCATCAGATGATTTATCCTCTTCAAAAATAGTCTTTGAGGTGTCTTAAGTGTCCCTATGATGTCGTTATAGGAATGACATAGGCAATATGGAAGTATGATGTTTGCGACACTTGCAACACTTGTGGTCAAGATGTGACACTTGCGGACAAGATGAGACACTTACAACACTTGTAATGACGATACTTGCGACACTATTGAAGTGAGTAATTTTGATGTGTAATAGATTGCCCCCCAAAGTGCGAAGTTAGAAGACAAGAACTGATGACTGAAGTACTTTGTAGACTTTTTCAAGCAAGGGTACGGACGTAGAGAACATGATAGAAGTTGCACACAAACATCCAAAAAGCATTAATGACATGTTTCAAACCCAAGGAAGGTATACCTATTCTTGAGTGATAAAGACTTTTGAGGTATGGCCACCATAAAATACACTGCAGATCCATAATTATATTGATAAAAGGTATAGCCACTAAAGATACAATGTGGACCTATACTCCTATGACCTAAACTGATCGTAGCTAGGAAGAATACACAGTGGATCTACGAGATTACAAGACATAGCCATGACCAATACAAAGTGGATCTATGTGATAGTATATGTGTCATAGCTGAAAAGAACTACTTCGCAACCTAGGAAAAGTATATATATGAGTGATAACTCATCCCAGGGTCTTCTTAACGATCACGATGTAGTACAAATCTAACCATGCGAATAGATGTCCTGATGTCGAACATGGTAGAAACCACTTGATTACCGGTCAATGAGGTAAACCATTAACAAGTGCGAGGGAAATCACCATTGATGTCAATGATTCCCAAGGTACTCTATCACATTCCGATGAATGTGAATGAATGAGCTGAAGTTGAACATCCGAGGAATCATCCGATTAGAGGTCAATGATGTAAACCTACTGTCGGATGTGAGGAGGCTTGCCATTGAGGCATGCAGGTCCCAAGGTACTAACTGGTTTCTAATTCTAGCTTATGGATGATGTGTTGAAGTCGACAAGAATAGACTCGTTGCAGGAGGGAATTGATGTATCCCCCATCAATGACACGAAAATAACACAGAGATGTAAATTGGTAGATCAAATGAACATGGAGTGACATGGGTATTGAAACAAGATATTTGTGATGGCTAACTCTCGAGGCGGATACTTCCCTTGAACACTAAGGCACAACAACAGAAACATGACATGGACCAAAACTTGATGACACAGTGGATGCTGTGACTTTCGTCAAGTGACTCAAAGGAGTAAGGAAACTCAAAGGATTGGTTCAGTGCAAAGGTTCGGTGGATAAAAATGCGTGCAAAGATAAAATTTCATGTTCAAGGACGACTGTAAGAATTACTGGTAATGTTCTCAAAAACTGCTTGGCTTGCTTCCTTCATTTTTTTCCCCCATCCAGATAGATGAGTACCTCTTTTTAATTTAACAATCTCGAGGAGGGTAACACATGCTCGATATAACTCACCTTCGATAAGTTCCTCTTCCTTTATTTAACGAACTGGAAGAAGTAAGGGTTCGGTCTCGTATGGGCCCTTCAATGTATGATCATTTAACGAGTCCAGATAAGGTAAACTCGGTTGTTTTTCATATTTAGAGAGTTTGAAAATGACTTAAAGACGACTCCAAGGTTGTCCTTTTTCGTAATTTTAGTCTCACGAGGCCGAAAAAGAGATAAATTATCGCTCGAAAGACACCCTTTCAAACCTTTTAACGAGTGGGAAAGGAAGCAAGATCACTCGACAATATTTTCATGTTTATAGAGTCTAAAAAGAGATTAAGGGAGACTCCAGGGGATTCCTTTTTTGTATAACCTTTACGAGTACAAAAAAGTGATAAAAGTCTACTCGTTTATATTCTCATGTATTTACAAGCATGAGAAGGAACAAAGACTAAGATCGGTATCCCCAGCGTGAAAATCTAGTGGCTTAACTCCATAATGATCATCAAAGGTTGGAGACATGCCCCCCAAGCTTCAATTCATTCACCGACTTTGAGGTTGTCACCAATTTCTGTACTAGATGGAGAAAAAGGATATAGATGGATGAAATTAAGGTTCAAATATGAGACCTAACGAAAGACTCGACTCGACATCTACGAGATCTGGAAAAAGACTCTACCTGACAGGAGAGGTGATTGTTTTATTTTTTAATGAGCTTGACAGAGAAAAAGAACTATGTTCAAGGATTCGGGTTCAATCCCCACATCCCTATTTCATTTTTTAACGAGCTTGCTACAGAGAGAAAAAACTATGCTCATGGATTATGTTTCATTTTTTAATGAGCTTTCCATAGAGAAGAAAACTTTGCTCATGACTTCTATTTCATTTTTTAACGATCTTTCCACAGAGAGGAGAAACTATGCTTGTAGCTTCTGCTTGATGATGGTTTCCAAGAGGATAATGTTATAGAAGGAAACCATGTCAAGGGACAAAACTCGGTCATGGATTCTAAGAGATATTCACTGGATGGAAGAAGAATGCTCTGGAAAGAACACATGTCGAGGGTCTCATTAGGGGTAAGGAGATCAGGCTTCAATAGCCCTACTGAAGAGATCACCATGTCAACTACCGAATCTAAGTCATTGGAATTTGAATTCATGGGATAAAACACCACATAATTGACCCGTGGCAGGGGTGATACCGACTGCATATAAGTCCCATTTAGGGAGGTGATTAGGTTGATGGTCAAGTCAGGGCCAAAAAATAAAAGTTGATCAATAGTCACCATTTTTCCATCGTGCGGGAAAGATATCACACAAAAAAGAGTGGACACAATATATTTCATGGCATAGACATAATCTCGCCCAAGGAGTAAATAGAAATCCAAGGGATCCTGGACTACCATAACATCAATAAAGATAGTTTTCCCTCCTAAAGTTACAAGAAACTGAGGAAGGATCCCTAAAGGGTGACTGGTTCTTCTGTTAAAAACGAACAGATTCTGGGTAACCGACACAAGTTGAGGATAACCCAAATATTTCCAAGCAATAGAGGACAAAATACTAACGAATTAACCTTCATCTATTAGTGCATAAGGAATGTCCTGACCACAAACCTATATTGTAATATTGAAAGGAATGTGAGAGGGAAGACAAGGTCCAGTTACCGCACCCCAATAAAAAAGGATGGCCTCATTACTTGGAGGGGTTTTCGCAAGAGAAGGAGGAATGCCCCCCGGCATGGTAGATCTGGTATCAATGAGAAAAACATGGGCAGAATCAAGTTTACTCTCTAGAGGGAGAGTAGGATCGACCGATGGTGGAACTAGATCGACCACTTTGGCACTCTTCAAAGGAAGAGTGGGATTGACCGATGATGTAACTGGAGCAACGACTTTGGAACTCTTTGGATGAAGGGTGGGAATGACCAAGGAAGGGACTGGATCAGTCACTTTGGCACTCTTTGGATGAAGGGTGGGACTGACCGAGGAAGGAACTAGATTGGTTACTTTGACACTCCTCAAAGGAGGAGTGGGATCGACTGATGAAGTAACTGGAGAAACCACTTTGGCACTCCTCAATGGAGGAGTGGGATCGACCACTTTGGCACTCCTCAATAGAGGAGTGGGATTGACCGGTGGAGAAACTAGATCGACCACTTTGTCAACTGGTTCAACGAAGGACGCGACCGGATTGACGACTTTGGTTTCACTCTTTTGATGAAGAGTGGGGCCGATCGATGATGAAACTGGATCAACTACTTGGGTTTGTGGTTCAATCGAGAAGGAAAGTATATTGACCACATGATCAACTGAACTGAATGAGGATGGAACTAGATTGACCATTCCATGAACTAACGATGGGTTGGGAAAAATCTTACGATACCTAGTTGGAAGTTGAATCTTTTCCAAAAGATAAGAAGCCTCGTCCATACGAGGACAAAGGTAAGAATAATGATCACCTTTGCATAACATGCAAGGAAATTTGACAGTTGTCTTTTTCTTACCAACTGTAATGTCACTAGTTGACGGGGTGTCACCAACATGTCTAGCAAGGGCCGATGACGTGGAGGACCGTACTTCTAAAACTTTGGGAATACCAGGGAAATCCCTCAGAAAGTGGTCACCCTTACAAAGACTACAAGGGAATTTGGGTTTCATATTCTTCACTTTAATCTTATCAACCTTATCAACAATCCCAATACTATTAACAGTAGTTGGTTGCTTGGATCCAACATTTGATGTAGTTGGAGGCTTGGTCCCTTTCTGGTTCTTCTTCTTCTCTTTATGTTTCTTCTCCTTCTTATTAACCTGGTTACTCACTTCATAGATTTCACTAGACGAAGAAGGAGAAATGGAAGGAGACATGACAGATGAAGAAGGAGAAAGGTCGACATGAGGTTGATGTGTGGGTGGTGTTCTTACATTTGAATCACCTGAATTCAAGATCACTGGAGTGGAAAAAAACCATACCGGTAACCCAGTTGTGAGACCTGGAAGGCTCAAAGTAGCGATGTAAGGAGAACCAACATTTTCGTAAGAAGGAGAAACAAAGGGTTCCCTCGACAAATGGGTTCCTTCATTGGTCATTCTGAGAACTGACGCCATAAAAATAAAGATCTAACCTAGATTATGTTAAGGAGAACAAACAACACACGCTAAAAATCTAGTAAGCAAGCAAGCAAACAAAACCTTCTCACAATGAGCACACTAGTTGGTGATGAAATACAATGTCATGAGAACAAAGTAATAAGGGGATGAGATAGAGAGGGTGGAAAATTTACATTGACGACTTGCTTCATGGACTTACACCCTGGTGCAAGCTCCCACACATAATTGGGGGTATACCCTCCAAGGAGCCCAAGTGAGTTTGGCCAACGTCGATTCCAGGTACTTTGAATACTTTCCCCTCCACAATCACCTTGTGTAAATACCCTAAAGAGATAGGCCACTATTGTTACCAACTACAACAATGATTCCTGGGGAAACAATTGACAGTCCAATCCACGCGCAAGGGCAGGGTATCTAGCCCGAAATCAACTTGAAAGGATTCCAGTCATCATTATGGGTATACCTTCAAGAGACCCCAATAATACGTGCAATATCTACACCAAGACTAACAAAGTAGGGTGAGTAACTCTGCTAGTTTCAATGTGACCTCAGGTTTGACCCTTGTGTGAGAAGGGCTTCCGAGGACAAAATGTAGCAATTGGATTTCATCGCTCCCTAACACAAGATCCTATGTTTGTTTCCAGCTTTGGAAATTTATCTTTCACACCTATTCCAAATCCCTACAACTAATCTAATGTAGGTTTGACACCCAAAAAAGTGAAAATATCTAATCAATTTTAATTTAGTGCTTGATTTTTTAAGGCTATTGCTACTCAAAAGGAAAATGTCGTGGAAAATATGGTGTTTTGACCGACTCCAAATTTATGCAAAGAGATGAATATGAAATATTTTCATTTTCATGAAATCTATGCTACGAGAAGGAGAAAACATTCATCATTTCAGATGCACAATGTCCCAAATTGTCAAAAAAACATGTAATTCTGCTACTTCAAATGTAACCTAGTTTCACGACCCAAAAATAAGAACGCAGTCAAAACAATGAGAATTGAAAGAAAACAAGTAGAATCTTGTTCTAACAATAAATAAATCAAGAATTTTACCACCAACAATAATTCAAGGAAGATAATAAAAATCAAAGAAGAATCAAAGAAATTATAGGGAGAGAGAGAAACCACTCAAAATTGTCTCGACAAAAACGCATCTAGAAAAGGAAATTTGGCATTTTTGAAAGAGGTTTCAAGCTCCAATCAAGACAAAAGAGAGTGACCAGCATCAAAAACCATCAAGAACCAATCCAAACAAATTTAGAAACAAACCACAGACTCTGGGTAAAGAGTACTACAAAACAAACTACAAAAGACTGACCAAAAGAAGGCAAATTCACTCAAAAAAGACACTAACGCTCCCCTATAAGGGTGCACAGAGTATTGAAACACCCACTAAAACCTTGTAGGATAGTGCTGACGCTCTGGTATGGCCTACGGGGGGGCGTTGGTGCTCCCAGAAACTCAGAAAAATAGCCAAAAATTTGCAAAATATTACCTAGAATGCATGAAAAAGGGTGAAATTTCTAGTGAAGGTAGGAGAAAGGTAATGGATGATGAACCAAATGAATTTCTTGGGAAAATGACCTCAAATGTCAAATGGAACAATTCATATATCCTCAAGTTTCCTCACAAAAACTTCCACTCAGTCAAATAAATGAGAAGAAAACAATAAGTTGACTCTAAATCGTCAAAGACAAAGAGTGACTTCAAGGTAAGGAAAAAAAAAGTCAAAATTCCAAACAAAAGGTGATAAATTCTTAGAAAGTAGAGTTTTTAAGGCCGAGACAAATATATACTAAGATGATCAGACTCTGAGAAAGTGCCAAAAGAAGAAAAGAACCTCAGAGAATGAGACCCTAGAGGATTTTTCACAGAAAAGAGGTAGCACTATGGTTTAAAGGAAACCAGAGCATTCAAATGCTCTGAGTAAGACTAGTAGGGAGCGCTAGCGCTTTGGTAGCAAGGAAAGGGGAGCTCTAGCCTCTAAAAATTGAGAAAAATGCCCAGAAATTCAAAAAATCAAGTAAACTCAGTCAATCAGGGTGAATGTGATGTCAAAAAGAGGCAATCAATCAGATCTAAGAATCAAAGACATGATGTGGAGAAGTTCAAATAATTATCAAAGACTAAGACAAGGCCTAGGAAAGGAATCAAAAATCAAATCTCCTCCATAGTGGAGTCACCAATTTCTGTTACGGGAGAATCCCCCTTCGGACAAGTGGATTTCCTCTTGGATGCTAGACCCCTAACTCCAAGATAGAAAGTGATATTATGGACACTGACATTCCTTTATCATAAATCTAAACTATCAAAGAAGAAGAGGGAATAAAGGCAAGTACCTTTTTACTGACGTTTTTCCTTGCTCGCTCCAGGTTGATCTTGATCTCCAAGTTAAGTTTAAGGTGCTCTGGTACAATGAGAAACAACAACAATACTTCCTACTCTACTATGGTTAGCTTTATAATTAATCTATGAAAGAAACAAGTTCATATACACAAACTTTAAAGGAAACAGGCCAAGCATGAATTTATATTAATGACAACAAAGTGTTGCTTACAACCATGGATGTAGTGCAACAACTTCACCAAGCTCCCTTTGTCCAGAACCTTGCTCAAATATTCCACACACAACATGTTGATGCTTCAATGATATCTCCCTTATAATATCATAAATATTCTTTACAATGTCTCCCCTTCCCTTCCTTATGAGATCATAAGTTAGATTCTTTACAATGTCTCCCCCCCTTCCTTATGAGATCATAAGTTAGGTGCTTCGCTCAAACTCTATCATGTCATGTACCTTTCACCATGAAAAGGCCTCCTTATATAAGCTTGGAGAGTTCCAACCACTTGAGAGATATTTGGGATAAGTTGAGTATTCTTCTCCTTCAGTTCTGGATATTCACTAAGATCATGCCTTGACCTATGATTTGAATCCAACCACCTTCGTAGATTGAGGGGATTCTTCCCTAATTTATCTCAACAAACCAAAATTCTCTCAAGAAGGGTAGCACTCCCCCAAAATGGGGCATAGAGCGTTGCAACACTCCCCAAAAGAAGGCTATGGAGCGTCGGATCTCCCTGACAGTGGGTAGGGGAGCGTTGCCTTCCAAAAATCATATTTAAGTGGTTTTCTTCATGGAAAATGCTTTGTACTCCTCATCAGATGATTTCTCCTCTTCAAAACTAGTATTTGAGGTGTCTTAAGTGTCCCTATGATGTTGTTATAAGGAACGACATAGGAAATATGGTAGTATGATGTTTGTGACACCTACGACACTTATGGTCAAGATGCGACACTTGCAGACAAGATGCGACACTTACAACACTTGTAATGACGACACTTGCAGACAAGATGCGACACTTACAACACTTGTAATGACAACACTTGCGAGACTATTGAAGTGAGTAATTTTGATGTGTAACAATATGTTGAGACAACATTGCGGAGGTTTAATATGCAGGAATGTAAACTTATGAGTGTCCCTATTCCTATAGGTGTAAATTTATATGCAAACCAATGTCTCAAGACATAGGAAGATGAAGAGGATATATACCATGTTGCTAGTGTAGTTGGAGTTTTGATGTATGAAAAGGTATATACTAGACTTGGACATTTCACATTCAATGGGATTTTTGAGCATGTATATGTCAAAACCAGGGAAGGAGCATTGGAAAATAGTAAAGAGGGTTTTCAGGTGTTTGCATGGCACTAATAGCTATGGATTGTGCTACCAAGGAAGACTAGGATTGGACAGAGTGTTGGAAATTCATGGTTTTTTTTATGCATACTGGGTTGGAGATCTATATCACATAAGATCTACAAGCGAGTATTTGTTAAACCTGTTTGGAGGAGAAATCAGTTGGATGAGCAAAAAACAATATGTAGTGGAACTCTCAACTACAGAAGTTGAATACATGACAACCACTCATGCAAGAAAGGAAACAATATGGTTACAAATATTTTGTTTAGGTATTTGTCTAGTACGACAGACTATAAGTATAGATTGTGATAGTCAGAATGCAATCTTCCTGGAGAAGAACCCAACTTATCATTTAAAGACAAAACATATTGTTGTTCAATATCACTTTGTGAGAGACAAGGTTGAAGAAAAGAAAGTTTTGTTGATGAAGGTGGACACTTTGAAGAATGTTGCAAATTCATTAACAAAATCTGTGAGCAAAGAGAAGTTTTCTTTGTGTAGAGGATCTATGGGCATTGTTGTCCTGAATTGTTGACTATGTAATCTTGTAACCCCATGTACGAAAAGAAAAAAACAAGTGGGAGAATGTTGGGTATGTGTTATATTCCTTTCATGACTAGACATAATGTCTATTTTGCGTTGGGTTCATGATGGAGGGAGGGGGGGGGTTCACAAGGGGTAGGAGTAGCACCCTTGAAAAAAAATGGTTTTTTTTTTGCATCCTTTTTAGTGGGTTTTCAACACATGGTTTTCACCTATGGTTTTTTACTATGGTTTAGGAATTTGGGTTGTTTCCTAATCTGGGTCAATGGATTAGGGTTTTGAATGACACATGATCCTATATATGCATTGTATTGTAAACAATGAAGACATAATGAATATAATATTAGAGGTGTGTCTCTAAACAGGTTGTTGATTTTCTTGGTTTGGATTTCCAGGGAAAAAATGTCTATGTAATGTGTGTGTGTGTGTGACACTGTATCTTTTTTGTTTTTATTAAGAATATATTTACCATAATTTATTGTACAAGGTTAAAATATACTGACATAATATCCAAATCACAAGTTGATAGAAGTATAATCACAAAGAAAAATGTCACATTATTCCAACATATCCAACTATAAAGGAACAAAAAGTGAGAATATAAACTAGAATGTCATATAAGTTCCACTTTTGTAACTTATGTTGAGCTTAGGTGCCTAATAATCCACATCAAAACATCCAAAGAATGTGAAAATCCAATCTAAAAAATTCAAAACCTAAAGTCTTGGATACTCCCATGGAATCCCAAATACATTGATTTCGATGTTTCTAAAGTTGATAAGATTTTACTAAGTTGTTCATTCCACTTCTCTTAGTATAGTACATTGAATTCATTGTTTGTACAGTGGAAAATTTTGATTATTTTGTGTTGTGCATTGATTTCGGTGTTTATACAATGGATAAAGGAAACATGAAAAACATTTCTCATTTTTTTAACAACTGATTGGATAGAATTGTAGGCAAACCATTCCAATCAGTAAAATAATTTAGCAGTGAGGAAACAAATAAGTAATCAATTAGATGGTTTGTGATCATGAGCATAGAAAAAATAATCAAGTGCAATGAATCACATGACCTTCAAATCACAAGTTCATACAACTAGAACCACAAGGAAAAAGGTCACATCATTCCATCATCTGCAATTGCAAAGGCTCAAATGGTGAGAATTTGAACTAGGATTTCATATAAGTCCCACTTGTCTAGCTTTTGTTCGACCTGAGTGCTTAAGAATCCAAAAGAAAATTTCACATGAACTTGAAATTTCTATTTAATCAGGTCAAAACCCAAAGGTTGGGGTAATCTCTTGTAATCCCAAGTACATCCCTAGGTGCTAGAGTTATCACTAGTTGTTTTTTCCTCAGTGTGTCTAAAGATTCTTTATGTTGGCCACATTTGTTAGTTTCATGAGTGGGTTACTTCCTAAGGATTCATAATGTCATAAGGATTGATGTTGGAGAAATAAACTATTAATATTGGAAAAGAAAAGAGGCACAGTATGGCCTTTATGACATTATCTTGAGTTAATGTTTTGAATGGTATTTAATTTCAACCTCCTTTCTCATATGATTTATATGAAAAGATGAGAAAACTAGTAGGTGTAGCTATAAGAAAATTTGAAGAAGAATATTGATAATATCACTATGCAATACTATATGCATATTATTCATTTATTACTATTCACCTTCTCCATAATTGACAATTGTTACTTTATTACTATTGACCTTATTCGTCATGTAACTTTTGAAGTGGCCTTCTTAATATTAATCTCTAGTTATAAATGACACTTAGTAAATTTCAAAGGATTAAATTCATTTAAAATATATGCATATACATAATGATGATCATCTAAAATTTTGATGCGGTTGCTTATGAATTGAGATAGCCTAGATCCATATTAACTCCAAATGTATAAAATACCAAGAGGTCTCAAATCCCTTGAAGTGAAAAAATTTCCTCAAGTTTTTCACTCTAAGAAGGTTTTCACACCATGGGATTCAATCCCTCTCAACACTTGATAAATTAGATTCGAGATGGATATAAGCTAGTTTATGACTTCTATATTTTTGCATTAATTTGAGACCATTATGAAAGTTCCTAATTAGTTTTTTTTGTTATTGGATTTGTTGGGCGCATGCCTATTTTGAGGAAATAATATTTTTGGAGGATAAATCCCAGAATTGGAAAAAGACAGCGAGAAGGAAAAGCATCATGTGCGAGGAAAGCATGCAAGGCGTGCATACATGAAAACCTAACCACGTTAGGGTTAGGGTTTTTGTAGGTGATTGTAATGAATGATACAATGTAAATAAATATAAATAAGTACCTAGGAGGTCTATGTCGGGGCTGGTCTTTTGGGAGGTGCTAAGTTTGGTAATGTTAGATAAAGGGAAATACTATGAGATCTAATACCAATTTTGTAAGTTATTGATTTGTGGGAGAGTCAAGCATATAGATCCCGAGGGTTATATCACAGGTTGAGGAGCCTAATATGATCTAGTCAACCTCACTGGAATCATGGAATGTATTTGTGATTGTATTATCACAATTGTAGTGCACGCGGTGCCATATATTATAGAACCATAATAAAATATCCTAAGATCTAGATCTTTGTGGACATATCCCAGGAGGGGGTAAACCACGATAATATCTATGTTATGTGATGTGATTGGTTGCATGTTTCCCTTATGTAAGTAGTTATACTATGAATGAATATTAAGAAGAATAGAAATAAAAACTAGATAAATGCTTAAGAAGATGAATTGCATTAATCCCATATCCCCACTCTTTCCTAAACTTCAATCATCTGAGCATTGTAGTCACCTATAGAACTATCTCGGGTGAGATTGCACAATACAATCTATGTGTTGTGTTTCCTTCTAGTTTACCAGAAGGGACGATAGTTTTAGAGGGATTTGTTGGAAGCTTTTCAGATCTAAACTTGAGTCAGCCAAAGAAGTGGTTATAGAAGTATTAAAAACCAAAAAAGGGTTCTGTTGCCGGCTGGAACTACATGGGATTGAGTGAGTGGGATTCATGAAGAATCGTGAAAAGAATGATTGTATAAAAAGGAATGTTCAGACCATGGAATCCAATGAAGGAGGATATTGAAAGATGAATGAAAACTAAAGAGCTTGAGTTTGTGCAGAAGGACAACAAGAACCCTAAAATAACATCGCAAAAATATCTGGACAAGTACGTGTGAGGTGTTTTTCTATGATTTCCCGCATGTGTTTCAGGAGAGGCTGCTGAGGTTGAAAGAAAACCACCGTACTAATCGAATCAAATAGATCAAGTGGAATCCTATGGAGATCATGCAATTACAACAAGTTAACAACAAATTTACACACGCAATAGATTTATGGCTAGACAATATTGTTGCAGTATTTATCACAGAATTTGTAGTAGATACTGTGAAGTCTTACAATGCAATAGAGAAAGAGTTCTTGAAGGGACCCAGAGGTAGGTATATCATATCGTTGTATACTTCCATAAAGATCCTACATTATAACAAAGGTGTAATGACTATGGAATTAGAGAGATAAACTTCCCTGTGTTCATGGGAAAAGGGGGGAAGCACTAACAAGAGCTGGAGAAATTGAGGAAGAGATGGATAAAGGAAATAAGGAGGATGCCTTGGACCCAATCATGATGGAGGAAGATCATATCAAGAAGATCATGGAAACAACTGGAAAAATGCATAGTGGAGTACCCTACCAATATAAGATGAATAATAAGAAGAGAGCCCAAACAGATACAGAGGGATTGACAAGTGATGAAGAAGAGGTAGAAGATATCCGGGTTGTGGAGAAAATTGAGGAAATCCTGCGCGCAAAATATAAAATGAAGACAAGATGTCCAAGGGAAGGAACAAAAGGAATAACTCATATCCATGTGAGTGTCAGTGTGGAATGCATAACCCCATGTGTGACTAATACACCAGAAAGAACACCATCATTTAGACAATTGAATTTTAGTGGAAGAAAGATAGCAGGAAGTGCACCCAATCAAGGAGAAGCAACTGGAGGAGCCAGTTAAAGAAGTAGTATTCAAGTATCTACACCATGTGGAGGTCATATTTCATCACCATTCAAGATGGAAGGACATGATCCCATCATTAGGTTACCCGAATTCAAGGGAGAGGCATCAGAGGATCCTGAAAAGCACTTTTTTATTTGTGAGAAGATTTGGGAAGCAAAGCATATCACATATGAGGATATAAAACTTGTGTAGTTAGCTATCATGCTAAGAGATCGTGCACTGGATTGGTACATGAGATTAGTTGTAAAAAGTCCACCAGGAACAACAAGGACGTTTGAAGATGTCAATAAGCTATTGATAAATTAATTTCAGAAGCCTACTTCAGAAGATTAGTACATGAATGAAATGATTGAGATTAGATAGAAACCAGGAGATTCTGTTTGGGATATTGATCATAGGCTCAAACGATTGAAGGGAAAATTGAAGTATGTCATGATGGATATGCAACATACACACCTCTTTGTGAATTCATTGCTACCACACCTGAAATACCCTTTGAGTCAACATAAGTTTCAAACAAAGACAGAGCCTCTACATGCAGCCCTGCAACTCGAAGAGAACTAGTATCAAAAGACAGATCTAACAATAGAGGAGTTGAGGGAAGATATAAAGAACCTCACATTTCAACTAAACCCTAATAGGGGAAAAGAAAAAAGAAAATTTGTTTGGTGTACCACATGCAGAGCAGAAGGATATCACATGAATGAGTGCCCAACTTTCGTGCAGTACATGGAAACAGGTATACCAAACCCTTTTCCAACAGGAGGACCGTGGTGCAATATTTATAACACACATGGACATGATCCATATCATTGTGCAATGATGTAGAAGTATCATACATGACTCAAGAGTTTATATTGCAACTTTTGCAAGTCCATGGATCATGATGACAAATATTGTAGGACAATGGACTTGATGTAGGAGAAAATGTCAGATACCTATAGGGTGCAGGAATAAATGATGACAAGGAAAGTTGCACCTCAGTTTAACCAGGTACGACCTCCATAGAACACTGCGCAACAATAGTATAACATTGAGAAACCTCAGTATAATAACATGCAACCACAATATAACCTCGTGCAATATAATGAGGTGCCTCAGTACAATGCACCGCAAGGAGATTGATAGGGATATAGAGGTGGAGGATGAGGTAGAATAATTGGGTCATATTGTTTCAAGGGAAGGGGTTCAGGTGGACCCTCAAAAGATCCAATCCTGTGAAAAATGGCCTACTCCTAAGAACATCAAGAGTGTTAGAGGATTTTGGGTCTTATAGTATATTATCAAAAATTTGTTAAGAATCATGCATGCATTGCAAGCCCACTCACATCTCTCTTGAAGAAAAAATCATTTTTATGTAATGATAAGGCTAATTATGCATTCTCTCTCTTAAAGAATGCCATGTATTCTACACCAGTATTGGAAACACCTGATTTTGGCAAAACATTCATAGTAGAATGTGATACATCTTGATTAGGAATTGGAGAAATATTGACACACGAAAGGAGACCATTGACTTTTGAAAGAAAACAATTCAAGGGAAAATCATTGTTGAAATCTACATATGAAAAAGTAATGGAAGCAATTTTACATGCAATAAAAAAATGGTAACCATATCCCATTAGGATGAACTTTAAAGTCAATATAAACCATGATAGCCTAATGTACTTTTTTGACAAAATATTTTCATTAGAAGAAAAAGAAAAATGGGTAGAAAAAATGCAAGGGTTTGATTTTGAAATAATTTTCCAAAAGGTGAAGGACAATGTAATATAGTAGCATATGCTCTTTCTACAATAGAAGAAGCCACAATATTATATTTTATTGCATCCTCTATTCTTGTGTGTCTAGAATAATCTCACCATGAATGCAAAATTGACAACAATAGAAAACAAAAAATACAATGTACATAAAAGAAGGGATGCACTCTATGAACATTGGGAGGGAAGGGAGATATACTTTGGTATAAGAGTAGAATATTTGTATTCCCTCAATCAAATTTGAAGAAAAAATTATTAAGGGAGTCCCATGACTCTTTCATGGTAGGACATATAGGGTTCCTTAAATCATATCAAAGGATAAAAAAGGATTTCTTTTGGGAAGGAATCAAGAAATATATTCAAAAATTTGTAAGAGAATGTCATATTTTCCAAAGAAATAGAGGAGATACAGTAAAATATCCAGGGTTATTGTAGCCATTACATATACCTAATCAAATATGGGAAGAGATATCAATGGACTTCATTATAGGGTTACCAAAATCTAAAGGTAAGGATGCCAATTTTGTGGTCATTGATAGACTCACAAAATATGCACATTTTTGTCCAATTAAAGGTACATATACAACAAGAAAACCATAATAAGTGTTCATGAAAGAAATTCATAGACTTCATGGTATTCCTAAAGTAATAGTAAGTGACAAAGATCCAAAATTCACAAGAAAATTTTGGAAATAATTATGGAAGATGAGTGGAACAACACTAGCTATGGGTTCAACGTATCATCCAAAAACAAATGGTCAAACAAAAATAGTTAACAAATAATTAGAGTGTTATCTATGTTGTTATTATTCAGACAAGAAATCTCAGTGAATGAAGAATAATGATGAGTGACCAAGGCACTCAGTTTATCAATAGTACTATCAAGGCTATGACTATGGAGTTTGAGGTCTATCATCAGAAGAGTACACCATACCATCCTCAATCAAATGGAACAATGGAAGCCTTCAATAAGATCCTGAAGAATGCTTTGACAAAGATCTGCAATCTCAACATGGATGATTGGGATTTGAAGATACATGTAGTATTATGGGAATATAGGACTACATGAAAAAATATGATAGAACAAACACCATTTAGGTTAGTATATGGGCAGGAAGTAGTAGTACCATTAGAATTTCCGATACCTAGTCTATGCGTAGCAACAATCACCAACATGACACAAAGAGGCACAGTGACAAAAAGGTTGAATCAACTAATGGAGATGAAGGAGGATAGGATTCTAGCAGTATTTCATGAGGAAGTACAGAAAGAAAGAGACAAATCTTAGCATGACAAACATATTAAGAGGAAGAATTTCAAGGAAGGAGACCTAGTATTGCTCTATGATAGTAAATTTTTGCAACATCCTGGTAAATTCATAATGCATTGGCTAGGTCCCTATGAAGTAAAGACTGTCACAAATGGGGGAGTTGTACAACTAAAGGATCTCGCAGGAGCAGAGATTAAAGGAATGGTCAATGAGAGTCGACTGAAACTGTGCAGGAACAATCGACCTCCTAGCACTTAAAACTTATAAGAGTAGTAAGAAAACATGTACATAGTTTATTATAGTAGAAGTTAAGTTAGATAAAATGAGAAAAAAAAATAGAAATGAGAAAATAAGGAAAAATAAATACAAAAATAGAAAAGATAGAAAATTCAAAAATACTGGAAAATACAACGCACAACAGAAAGGGGACTCATCAGGACAAAAGAAAAAAAATGTCTGTGCGCATCATACGGGCTATACAATGCACACTAAAGAAAAGATACAACAAAAATATTCCACACACTCGATATGTTGAACGTGCTGGAAAAGGGACCAACAGTCAGAAAAAGAGGAAATATGAAAAATGATGGTTATGGTCAGAAAAGGAAGAAATATGAAAAATGACGGTTAAATTAAAAAGGAGCCAACTCGCGGCATTTATGAAATTAAATGGAATGTACGCATAAATTATCATTGCATTAACCACAACTAGGAAGGCTTCTTCAGGAAGTTTCATGACATTTCCTATATAAGGGGGAAACAAAGGTAACATAAGACTCATTGTAAAATCATGAAATTACAGAGTGATAGAGAACGTAGAGCGAAAGAAACTTAACGAAGGATACAGAGCAAACCAGTTTGGACCTATTCGGAAAAAAACTAACCTGCACACACGATGGGACCACCAAAGATGGGTGCATTGAGCCAAGAAGGGAGGAAAACCAAAAGCAACATTAGAGAACCATAGGAAATAGTGGAAGCCAAACACGAAACCATACAGACTGAGGTATTTGTCGATGTGGACACAATTCCTTCACCACACGAAGAACCAGTAAACCCTACACCAGTGGTGGAAGAGATACAAGCTCCAATGGCGTCGGTCATGGAATTCGACCCACACAATAGTGTGCAGGGTCACACTGCAGATGATGCAGGAAACCCACAGAAAACTCCGACGGCTGAGGGAGCCTAGCAAATAAATGGTGAAGCCACACAGAGTTTGCTTTTCCTGGTTTGGGTTGCCAGGGGAAAAATATCTGTGTAATGTTTGTATTTTCCATTGTATATTTTCTTTTCTTTTACTGAAAATATGTTTTTAGTAAATATTGTACAATGTTAAAATATATAGAACTTGTGGAAAAAATGGTGCAGGACCGCACAACGAAAGACTTTGAAGAAGCCCAACACCAGAGGGGAAAAATACAAGACGACATGGCAGGAATAAATCAGGTCCTCGAGCAGATCAGGACAACGCAGAGGCATGAAAGGGGAACATAATTCTTCTTCAAAGAAGCAAAAGAAGCAATGACAAGGATAACTCCAAACGAGGATGATATCACATAAGATCTACAAGCGAGTATGTGTTAAACCTATGCCACCAAGGAAGACTAGGATTGGATAGAGTGTTGGGCATTCATGGTTTTTTTTATGCAGA
>ML832092.1:10246-21592 GCA_009831015.1 Picea engelmannii | reverse complement strand
AAAAAATCTCTGTGTAATGTGTGTGTGTGTGTTCCACTGTATCTCTTTTGTTTTTATTAAGAATATATTTACAATAATTTATTCTACAAGGTTAAAATATGCTTACATAATACCCAAATCACAAGTTGATAGAAGTGTAATCACAAAGAAAAAGGTCATATTGTTCCAACATATCCAACTATAAAGGCACAAAAGGTTAGAATATAAATTACAAGGTCATATAAGTCCCACTTTTGTAACTTATGTTGAGACTAGGTGCCTAATAATCCACATCAAAACATCCCATGAACTTGAAAATTCAAAACCTAAAGTCTTGGATACTCCCATGGAATCCCAAGTACATTGATTTCAATGTTTCTAAAGTTGATAAGATTTTACTAAGTTGTTCATTCCACTGCTTTTAGTATAGTACATTGAATTCATTGTTTGTACAGTGGAAAATTTTGATTATTTTTTGTTGTGCATTGATTTCGATGTTTATACAATGGATAAAAGAAACATGAAAAAAAATTCTCAGTTTTTTAACAACTGATTTGATAGAATTGTAGGTAAACCATTACAGTCAATAAAATAATTTAGTGGTGAGGAAACAACTAAGTAATCAATTATATGGTTTGTGATCGTGATCATAGAAAAAATAATTAAAGTCAATGACTCACATGAACTTCAAATCACAAGTTGATAGAACTAGAATCACAAGGAAAAAGGTCACATCATTCCATCATCTCCAATTGCAAAGGCTCAAATGGTGAGAATTTGAACTAGTATTTCATATAAGTCCCACTTGTCTAGCTTATGTAAGGCCTGGGTGCTTAAGTATCCACAAGAAAATGTCACATGAACTTGAAATTTCTATTTAATCAGGTCAAAACCCAAAGGTTGGGGTAATCTCTTGGAATCCCAAGTACATCCCTAGGTGATAGAGTTATCACTAGTTGTTTTTTCTTCAATGTGTCTAAGGATTCTTTATGTTGGCCACATTTGACATTTTCATGAGTGGGGTCCTTCCTAAGGCTTCATAAAGTCATAAGGATTGATGTTGGAGAAAGAAACTATTAATATTGGAAAAGAAAACAGGCACGGCATGGCCTTTACGACATTATCTTGAGTTAATTTTTTGAATGGTATTTAATTTCAACCTCCTTTCTCATATGATTTATATGAAAAGATGACAAAACTAGTAGGTGTAGCTATAATAAAATTTGAAGAAGAATATTGATAATATCACTATGGAATACTATATGCATCTTATTCATTTATTACTATTCACCTTCTCCATAATTGACAATGGTTAATTTATTACTATTCACCTTACTTGTCATGTAACTTTTGAAGTGGCCTTCTTAATATTACTCTCTATATTATAAATGATACTTAGTAAATTTCAAAGGATTCAATTCATTTAAAATATATGCATATACATAATGATGATCATCTAAAATTTTGATGCGGTCGCTTATGAATTGAGCTAGCCTAGATCCATATTAACTCTGAATCTATAAAATACCAAGAGGGATCAAATCCCTTGAAGTTAAAACCTTTCCTCAAGTTTTGCACTCTAAAAAGGTTTTCACACCATGGGATTCAATCCCTCTCAACACTTGATAAGTTAGATTTGATATGGATATAAGATAGTTTAAGAATTCTATATTTTTGCATTGATTTGAGACCATTATAAAAGTTTCTAGAGAGTTTTTTTTGTTATTGGATTTGTTGGGCACATGCCTATTTTGAGGAAATAATATTTTTGGAGGATAAATCCCAGAACTGGAAAAAGACAACAGGAAGGAAAATTAGCACATGTGAGGAAAGCATGCAATGCATGCATACAGGAAATCCTAACCACATTAGGGTTAGGGTTTTTGTAGGCGATTGTAATGACTGATAAGATGTAAATCAATATAAATAAGTACCTAGGAGGTCTAGCTCGGGGGTGGTCTTTTGGGAGGTGCTAAGTTTTTTAATGTTAGATAAAGGGAACTACTATAATATCTAATACCAATTTTGTAAGTTGTTGAGCTATGGAAGAGTCAAGAATCTAGATCCTGAGGGTTAGATCATAGGTTGAGGAGCCTGGTACGATCTAGTCAACCTCATAGGAATCATGAAATGTGTTTGTGATTGTATGATCATAATTGTAGTGTGCGCGACACCATATATTATAGAACCATAATAAAATATCCTAAGATCCATATCTTTGTGGATGTAGCCTAGGAGGGGGTGAACCACAGTAATATTTGTGTTATGTGATGTGATTGGTTGCATGTTTCCCTTATGTAAGTAGTTAGACTATGAATGGATGAATGGATAATTCTGTGAGATCTATTAGATCTATTAGAATGCATGCATAGAATTAACAGGTGAATGAATAGTAAGAAGAATAGGCTTAAGAAGGTGAATTTCAATCCTAGATCTCCACTCTTTCCTAGACTGCAAGCATTTGAGCATTGCATTAAACCATAGAACTATCGCAGGTGAGACTACGCAGTGCGCTCTATGTGTTGTATTTCCTTCTAGTTTACCAAGAGGGATGATAATTTTAGAGGGCTTTGTTGGAAGTTGTTCAGATCTAAACCTGGGTCAGCCAAAGAAGTGGTTAGACAAGGAGTAACAACCAAAAAAAAGTTTCTTTTCTAGATGGAACTGCACGGGATTGAGTGAGTGGGATCCGTGAAAGAATCATGAAAAGAATGACGGTATAAAAAGGAATGTTCAGACCATGGAATCCAATGAAGGAAGAGATTGAAAGTTGGCTGAAAACCAAGGATCTTAACTTTGTGTAGAAGGAAAACAAGAACCCTAAAATAACACTGCGCAAATATCTGGACAAGTACGTGTGAGGTGTTTTTTTGTAATTTCCCGCATGTGTTGCAGGAGTGGCTATTTAGGTTGAAATAAAACCACCCTACAAATCAAATCATATAGCTCGAGTGGAATCCTGTGGAGATCGCGCAATTACAACAAGTTAACAACAAATTTACATGTGTAATAGATTTCTGGCTAGACAATATTGTTGCAGGATTTATCACAGAATTTGCAGTAGATACTGCAAAGTCTTAAAATGAAGTAAAGAAAGATTTCCTAAAGGGACCTAGAGGTAGGTATATCATATCATTGTATACTTCCATCAATATCCTACTGTATAACAAAGGTGTAATGACTATGGAATTAGAGAGATAAACTTCCCTGCGTTCATGGGGAAGGGGGGAAGCATTGTCAAGAGATGGAGAAATGGAAGAAGATATGGATAAATAAAATAAGGAGGATGCTTTGGACCCAATCATGATGGAGGAATATCAGATCAAGTAGATCATGGAAACAACTGGAAAAATAGGCAGTGGAGTACCCTACCAATATAAGATGAAAAATAAGAAGAGAGCCATAGCAGATAGAGAGGGCTTGACAAGTGATGACAAAGAGGTAAAAGATCTCTGGGTTGTGGAGTAGATTGAGGAAATCATGCGCACAACATATAAAAGGAAGACAAGAGTTCCAAGGGAAAGAACAAAAGGAATAACTCCTATCCATGTCAGTGTCAGTGTGGAACCCATAACCCCATGTGTGACTAATACACAAGAAAGAACACCACCATTTAGACAATTGAATTTTAGTGGAAGAAAGATAGCAGGAAGTGCACCCAATCAAGGTGAAGTGAATGGAGGAGCCAGTTCAGGAAGTAGTAGTCAAGTATATACACCGCGTGGAGGTAATAGTTCATCACCATTCAATATGGAAGGACATAATCCCACCATTAGGTTACTCGAATTCAAGGGAGAGGCATCAAAGGATCCTGAAAAAACACTTTTTTATTTGTGATAAGATTTGGGAAGAAAAGAAGATCACAGATGAGGATACAAAACTTGTGCATTTAGCTATCATGCTAAGAGATTGCGCACTGGATTGGTACATGAGATTAGTTGTAAATAGTCCACCAGGAAAAACAAGGACAATTGCAGATGTCAAGATGCTACTGATAAATGAATTTCAGAAGCCTGGTTCAGAAAACCAGTACATGAATGACATGATTGAGATAAGATGGAAACTAGGAGAGTTTGTTTGGGAGATTTATCATAGGTTCAAATGATTGAAGGGAAAATTGAAGTATGTCATGACAGATATGCAACATAGGCATCTCTTTTTCAATTCACTGTTACCACACCTGAAATACCCTTTAAGGCAACATAATTTTCAAACGAAGGTAGAGGCTCTACATGCAGCCCTACAAGTAGAAGAGAACCAATATCAAAAGATAGATTCAACAATAGAGGAGTTGAAGGAGGATATGAAGAGCCTCACATTTCAACTAAACCCTAATAGGGGAAAAGAGAAAAGAAACATTTTTTGGTGTACCACATGCAGGACAGAAGGACATCACAAGAATGAGTGCCCAACTTTCATGCAGTACATGGAAACAAATCTACCAAACCCTTTGCAAACAGGAGGACTATGGTGCAAGATCTATAAAACACATGCACATGATCCATATCATTGTCCAATTATGTAGAAGTATCAGACAATACCCAAGAGTTCATATTGCAACTTTTTCAATTCAATGGGTCATGATGATAAAGATTGTAGGACAATGGAATTGATGCAGGAGAGAACGACAGATACCTATAGGGTGCAGGAAGAAATGATGAAAGGGAAAGTTGCACCTCAGTTTAATTATGTACCACCTCCATACAACTCTATGCAACAACAATATAACATTGCCCAACCTCAGTATAATAACATGCATCCATAATATAACCTTGTGCAGTATAATTAGGTGCCTCAATACAATGCACTGCAAGGAGATCGAGGTGGATATAGAGGTGGAGGATGAGGTAGAGGAGGATTTGGAAGAGGAATAGGTCTAGTAGTATGCCATAACTGCAAAAAACCAGGACATTATGAAAGGGAATGTCCACTTCCACCTGCAACATGTATGTATTGTTGCGCAATAGACCATGATACAGAGGAATGCCCAACACTTTTGGGGAAAATTCAAGAAAAACATAATCAGAACAAACAAAATGTCTAGTGGATATATGCAGAAGCCAGGGATGATGGAATAAATATCAACATAGTTACACGAGGAGGATCTAAGACAAGAGATGACGCAGTATGACAGGATCCAACACAACACCAATGGGTGAACAAGAATACCAAATCACATAAACAATTTGATGAGGGAAAAGAAAAAGAAACATTCAAGGAGGTGAGGCAGGAGTTCCTCACAAAAGATGTTGTGTCTACATCAGTTGTACAACACACCCAGAACGTACCAATGTAAGAAATTCCATAATCAATGGACCACACCAATGAAACACAAGTTGTAGAGAAAGTAAGTACCATAAATACTTTTTTGTTGTCCTATGTTAATCTACTAAATGACCAATCATCTATGAAAATTTTGCAAAATATGTTAGAAAAATGTAACACAGAGGTAGAGGGTATGTTAGAACAAAAAAAAATCAATCACCTCCATACAAGAAGGAGGAAAAGAAGGGAATTCAGACTGAATGCTAACATTGGAGATTTCAATATTAGGCACATCATACTAGATTTAGGCTCTGAGGTAAATGTGTTACCCAAGAAGACATGGAAGTGTATGGGAGAGACCACACTAGGCTATTCAAATGTCCAATTGAAGCTAGAAAACCAACACAAATTTCTACCAATTGGAAGGCTTAAGGGTGTGACAATAGATATGGATGGAGTGTGCACTAAGACAAACTTTGAAGTGATAGAAATAGTGGATCGGACAACACCCAATCCAACATTTCTTGGCGTGCATTGGGAATTTGGTAACCAATCCATAATTAAATTTAAGAAAAGGAAGATGACATTTGAATCAGAAGAATACAGAGTTGTTGCACCATTAGAACCATAAAAAGGAGGAAGGTTTGTAGATCCCACTTGCTTTGATCTGGAGGAGATCAACTAGTTATACATAACCACAATGCGTGAACAAGATTATGTCAACCCAAATGCATATGGAGTACTCAGTTGGAGGATCATCACACCATGTGCTTTTGATTTAGATATAAGGTTGTGAAATTGGCAGTAGAGACTACATGAAGTATCCACAAGAGGGTGCGCAAGAATAGACCATGCAATAATATGGGTGGGTATAGAGATAAGAAAACCCCCCAGTTTTCATGGCATGAATGACTTAGAAGAATTCCTAACAAGATACGAAGATGAAGTTTTAGAGAATCAGACTCTCTTCTCCCTAGACATTGCACTCAAGGAAACACATGCAATATGGTGGGGGGTTCACAAAGAAACACTTAAGGACTGGTACTAATGTAAGCGACTATTTCACATTAAATTCATCGCAGAGCAAGGAAGCAATGAGATGCAGAGATATGATGGACATGGAACACCAACAGAACAATTGGAGAAGCGAAGAACACTATGGAGGATGAAACCACCAGAGGAATGGCCTCATTACTTCATTCATACCTTATAAGGAATTCTAAGAAACCGGTATGTAGACTAGGAACTGCGCAGAGGCATTGTAGAATGAACATCATTACAGAAAAATTTTATAGTCACTTTCTCATTTGAACATGAGAACCCCATCGTTGATTCAAGACTCAAACAAATTAGAGGGGTGATATTTATTGATGAACCATAGGTTCAACTTATGACAGAGTATCAACAACAGAACATAAACATAGTTAAGGAACTACTGTCATTCTATCATGTGGAATAATAAGCACCAGATGAAGATGACCGTCACAACATTCAGATTACAGAAGTTGAGGGTGAAAGAGAGGTGGAAGGTCCATATCTAGAATTAGAAGTGTTTGTTGCGCCAATCAAGGTGAATAAAGTCAACATTGGGACAACTGAGAATCCCAAAATGACCAACATTGGAGACTATTGGGATGAAAAAACAGTGGAACGAATAATAGAGTTACTACACGAATACAATGACATGTTACCATTGACCTTTACAGAGATGAAAGGTATATTAGGAGATCTAGGAGAGATGAATATACCTCTCAAACTTGAGGCTATATGTGTTAGAGAGAGACATTATATACTAAACCCAATATATAAGTAGAAAGTGAAAGTAGAATTTGACACAATGTTGGAGGCTGGCATCATATAACTAGTGGAGGAATCTGAATGGATAATCCCTATGGTAGTGCAAGAAAAGAAACTAAATGATGCTTTCCTATATGACCCTTTTCCCACCCCTTTCACAGATCTGTTATTAGAGAATGTGGGAGGCCAGGATCCCTACTCATTTATAGATGGATTCTTAGGTTACCATCAGATCAATATAGCCCCATAAGACAGGTACAATACCACTTTTTCCACAAAATGGGGATCCTACTAGTACAAAGCCATGCCTTTTGGGATGAGGAATGCAACATCTATATTTTCAAGGGTAGTAATAGATTCTTTTAAGGAGTTCATACATCATCTTTTAGAAGTGTATATTCATGATTGGACCGTATATAGTCTATTAAAAGACTGTGTGGAAGTGTTAAGGATGATGTTGGAAATATGCAGATAGTGTCAGATATCATTGAATATCAATAAGTGCATTTTTGGGACACCTTTTGGAATATTGTTGGGACATAAAGTTTGTAAACAAGGGTTATTGGTAGATCCTACTAAAATTGCAGAAATTGTTAATTTACCACCACCAAAATCAGTGTGCCAGTTGATAGAAACATTGGGACATACAAGATACTACATAAAATTTATAAAAGGGTATGTGGATATCATTGTGCCCATGGAGAAGTTGTTAAAGAAAGATACTAAATTTCAGTGGAATGAGAACTGTCAACAAGGTTTGGACACTCTAAAAGAAAAAATGGTCACATCACCAATTTTAGTATTCCTAGATTAGGAAAAGACATTCCATGTGCATGTAGATGCATCAACTACAATACTTGTAGAAATTATGGGGTAGCCATGAACATGGGATTTGGATCATCCTATAGCATTTGCTAGAAGAACACTGCCAGAATAAGAGAAGAACTACAATACTACAGAAAGAAAAGGCCTAGCTATGGTCTATGCACTTCATAAGTTCATACATTATTATTGGGAAAAAACTTTCAGATGTTCATAGATAATTCATCCCTCAAATACCTACTCAACAAGCCAGTGTTTGCGGGGAGGATTTGTAGATGGATATTATTATTTTAGGAATTTGATTTTGAAGTGATAGTCAAACTAGAGAAGATGAATGTAGGACCAGATCACCTATCAAGGGTAACCAATTGAGAAAAACCTACCAACTTGGAAGACAACTTCCCTGATGCATAGTTATTTTCAGTCCAAGTATCTGATGAATATTTTTTCGACATCATTGAACACTTGAGTACAGGGACTCTGCCACAAAAGTTTAACACTGTGTAGAAGAAAATCCTGGTAGTCAGAGTTGTAGACTATCAACTGATTGTAGGACATTTACATAAGATGGACGCAGACAACATTTTGGGAATATGCGTACTAGGACATGACAAACCTAGGATTTTGGCAGAAGTTTGTGAGGGAATAGTTGAAGGACATTATGCAGAAAAAGATACCACACAGAAGGTATTGCATGTAGGAATCTGGTGGCCAACAATTCAGAGAGAAGATAAAAACTATTTCCAGAGATGTGATGTATGTCAGAGGGTTGGTAAACCTAATAGAAGGTATGAGATGCCCCTAAGACCATAAGTGACGTTGCAAGTATTTGAAAAATGGGAAATAGACTTTGTGGGACCAATTAACCCACCAACAAAAAGGTCAGGATCAAGGTGTATCATTACTACAACATAATACCTAACAAGATGGGCAAAAACATCGCTAGTAAAATATTGTAACGCAGAGACAACAACACACATCTTGTTTGAACAAGTGATCACTAGATTTGGCTGTCCAAGAATATTGATGAGTGACCAAGGCACTCAATTTATCAACTGTACTATCAAGGCTATGACCGAGGAGTTTTAGGTCTACCATCAGAAGAGTACACCATACCATCCTCAAGCAAATGGAACAGTATAAGCCTTCAATAAGATCCTGGAGAATGCTTTGAAAAAGACCTACAATGTCAACAGGGATGATTGGGATATGAAGATACCAACAGTATTATGGGAATATAGGGCTACATGAAAAAAGATGATAGGAAAAACACCATTCGGGTTAGTATATGGGCAGGAAGCAGTAGTACCATTAGAATCACCAACATGACAGAAAGAGGCACAGTGACAAAAAGGTTGAATCAAGTAATGGATATGGAGGAGGATAGGATTTTAGCAGGATTTCATGAGGAAGTACAGAAAGAAAGAGACAAATCTTGGCATGACAGACATATTAAGAGGAAGAATTTCAGGGAAGGAGACCTAGTCTTTCTCTATTATAGTAAATTTTTTCAACATCTTGGTAAATTCAGAATGCATTGGCTAGGGCCCTATGAAGTAAATACTTTCATAGATGGGGGAGTTGTACAACTAAAAGATCTCCCAGGAGCAAAGCTTAAAGGAATGGTCAATGGGAGTTGACTGAAACTGTACAGGGAAAATCGACCTCCTAACACTTAAAACTTATAAGCGCAGTAAGAAAGCATGTACACAGTGTATTATAGTTGAGGTTAAGTTAGAAAAATGAGAAAATAAGGAAAAATAAATACAAAAATAGAAAAGATAGAAAATTCAAAAATACTGGAAAATACAACGCACAACAGAAAGGGGACTCAGCACGACGAAAGAAAAAAAATGATTATGTGCATCATACGGGCTATACACTGGACACTAAAGAAAAGATACAACAAAAATATGTCATGCACTCTAAATGCTCAACACGCTGGAAAAGGGACCAATGGCCAGAAAGAGCGGAAATATGAAAAATGATGGTTACGGTCAGAAAAGGAGGAAATATGAAAAATGACGGTTACATTTATGAAATTAAATGGAATGTAAGCATAAAGTATCATTGCATTAATCATAGCTAGGGAAGATTCTACGAGAAGTTTCATGACATTTCCTATATAAAGGGGAAACACGGGTAACATAAAACTCATTGTAAAATCGTGAAATTACAGAGAGATAGAGCACACAGAGCGGAAGCAACTTAACAAAGGATATAGAGTGAACAAATTGGGACCTATTAAGAAAAAATATCCTATACTATAGCAGTCAAATCGTTGAGAGGATCCACCCTAATCCAAAACATCCTTTGCCATTTTTCCATTGAATATCCTATCATAATCATGATCACCCCACTACATGAAAATAATTAGTCAATCCAAACAAGTAATGCATAATCCACTAAATCGTTTATCCATTGTCTTAATGATGTGAGGGGAGTGGAGGATCAATTTCAATGAGGATGTTGCAAAGTGCTACAACGTGCTTTAATGTTAATTACTCTATTTCCAATTCTATATTGTTTTCCTCAATGATGTATTTAGGTAAAATTATGTACTAACCATTATTCTAGATGAGGCAGTGTTAAAATGTGTAATATTAAAAAGTTCTTGTGAATTTTTTTAGATTTGATTATAAAAATTGGATAGAATAAATAGTCATAAATATAATTTCTTCTTTTATGATATCAATTATTAATTACAATTTCATGGTTTTTATAAATGTTTTATTATAATATGTGTAGTATAATAAACAGGTGGCTTTAATTTATTTCGTTTTTTACAATGTTAATTGGTTATCATGGAAAATAGATGTGTAAATTGGAATAATTGAGGTTGATTAGTACAAAAATAGGGATAATGGTATGGAAAAGAGTATACCTTAGCACTATAGAATGGAAAAGAACATTTTAGAACTCATAATGGGCACTACGAGTTCTTGATCATGCATTTTGGGTTGACTAATTCTTCTTTGAATTTCTAAAGGCTTATGAACAAAACATTTCGACCCCATCGTACAAAGTTTGTGTTGGTTTTCTTTGATGATATACTTATTTATAGAAAATCGTGGGAAGAAAACATTAAACATGTGGATCAAGTCTTGAAAAATCTTGAGAACAATAAATTGTATGTAAAAAGATCCAAATATTCTTTTGGAAAACAAGAAGTAGAATAATTGGATCATATTGTTTCAAGGGAAGGGGATAAGGTGGGCCCTCAAAAGATCCAATCCTTTGAAAAATGGCCTACTCCTAATAACATCAAGAGTATTAGAGGATTTTGGGTCTTATAGTATATTATCAAAAAATTATTAAGAATCATGCATGCATTGCAAGCCCACTCACATCTATCTTGAAGAAAAAATCATTTTTATGGAATGATAAGGCTACTTCCACATTCTCTCTCTTAAAGAATGCCATGTCTTCTACACCGGTATTGGAAACACCTAATTTTGATAAAACATTCATAGTAGAATGTGA
>ML832091.1:60056-73897 GCA_009831015.1 Picea engelmannii | reverse complement strand
TTTTTGTTATTTTAACCTTTATATCTCTTATATTTATACATACTTATACCTTTTTTATTTATTGCTTGTATAATAGTCATTCTCAGTGATTACACAACCTATTTCATTTATACTTGTTCTTAAACCATTGCAACTATCCATTCTACCATAGTGTGCCTTTGAATTCCAAAACCCCTATTCCTTACTTGTGCACTAAATGCATGTGTGTTGTGTAGTCACTTGGGGACAGATTAATGACATTATCCATAAACTTTATTTGCATTTTCACATTAATTATCATTCACAGGTGATTTTGCATTGCATTAATAAGACTTGTTTTTATAGTAATTCCTTTTATAATCTAACACATTTGTATGCCATTTGATGGGGTGTCTCTATCTCCACAATTTCACACATTATTTGCTTTCCTTGCCAATTTCACCACCTTATCACTCTAATCGCTAGTTGAACATGCCTTTTCCATTATCGTCATGTGAAGTCTTTCTTGTATCATCCATCAACATGCTTTATTAGGGCTCAGGGGTACTTGGTGATCAAGTGTGTTTATGTCCAAATATCACTTAATCAACTAAACTTTTTCCATAAACTTTCTTGGTGACACATGCTTAATTTTATGGTCTCTTCAAGGTAGAAACACGAATCTTGGATATTATTTTTCCTGTTTTTTCATAAAACAGTCCAAACAATCTTATTAGGTGACTCCTTTTTTTTTCATTGTTAACTATTCAATTTTAACATAATTTTTTTACAATGCATGAGTACATAGATTGCAGTAGTGCTTCTGTAACATTCCTGTTTCCCCAAACTTGTAATTAATCATTAATTATGATTACCATGCTAAGGCATGTGAACGACGTAAATGTATTATTGTTTAGATTTTCCAAATGATTGGTTGTGGGGGTGAAGCCTTGAAGTAATGGCCATGATATCACTAGAGGAAAGAATGGGAAAACTATAGAGAGGGTTCAATATGTCAAATGACCCCAAATTTTCCATTTGATGAGTATAATAAACCTCCTCCAGTTCCCAAGGATAGGAATCAGTTAATGAGAAAGGAAAGGTGGTTGAACCATCAACCACCCCATGAATGGAAGCATGGTCTAGCTGAAGAATGTCAGCCTTAAGTACCATAGGGTCCTGCAGACCCAGGCTGAACCGAGTTTCCTTCTGATATAAGTTACATGATAGGAAGGAGAACCTTCCCAAGGAGGGATGTGTGTGGAAGACATGCAGACATACAAAAAATATAGGAGAATGTGCAGAGCTCTCGATCGGGGAATGAGCAGAAGGCCACGACCTTGATGCTGAGGGAGCATCTAATAAATCTCGCAGATGCTGTGACAGAGAAACGATCTATGAGAATTGGCATAAATTCCCTAGTGATATCATGACTTGGCATGGGGGTGGCTAGAGAGTTAATAATGAATGCATCTGAGACTATGGTTGGGTGGAAAGGCGAACACACACATTCAGTTAGTTGGATGCAATTTGAAATAGACAAGTATTCTCATACCCTATGTAATTGAATTGTAACTGTAAAATAAAGTCGAATGTGCTGTGAATGTTTAGGGATATGCATGTTTGATTGATGGATAGACCGTGTCCCTTTTATTTATGCTTGATTGTGTACTTAGGCAAGTAATAAATTATATGGTTCGGACATGATTTGTACTCCTAAATGCTCGAGCCCCGTGGTGGCTTAAGTTAGAGAAATGGAACTGTGAGGTCATCAAACTTGGGCACAGTTTCACCTATTCACATCTACACTTGCAGTTGTTTTGGGTCTCCTGAAAAAAGGGGTCTATCAAAACACATGAGAGGTAGTGAAAATATGCATAGAGTCTCTATGAGGCGGTTAAAGACCGAGAAAATATTAGGTCCTACAGTTGGTGAACGAGCGTGAGGGGTGCACAGGATATTTTTCTAAGTCTCAATCTCAGAAGAAAGAGTGAAAAGAATGCATCAGTGCCTAAGTCTTTCATAGTTGATGAAGCTCACGAAGGATAGCGAGATTTAAGTCTCGAAAGAGAGGATTATCTTGTTTGAAAGACAAGCAAACGAGATCCATTCGGGAGGAGCCAAGGTTTGTCATGGTTGTTAGATTTGGAGAAGGAGCGCGAGTGTTTACCCCTTGACTCCTTCAGTATTTGCAAGTTCGGTGAATTTTGGGTGATTTCCATAAAGGAGATGGATCCTCCGAAGTCCCGAAGCCCGAAGTTAATCTGGGCTATAGATCTAAGGATGCCCGGGAACTATCCTAACCATCGAATCTATGATGTAGTTAGCCCGACATTGACCTCTTTAAGAGAACAGAGGTTTTGTGACACCAAAACTCCCGAAGGATGAAATCACAAAGTAATGTGGACCATGGATCTAAGGATCCTTCGGGATCCCTCTCGACCACTTGATCGAGGGACGTGTGTATCACGTCGAGAGCATGTGGGGGCCCACGTGTTGAGTGACGTCATTTCCAGGTGAGGTGACTTCATGGCATGGTAAGGGGACGTCGGTGACCTGAGGCAGTGTAATGTCCCCACTTTTGGACATCATTACATTACAGAGTGTTATGCTGATCAAAGAAGCCAAACATGGGTGATAGCGAGTACAAAATATATTGAGGGGTTTTATTGGGCTTGACTTGCATCACTCATCTTATTTCATCATCATAATACATTCCACATAGCTTGGATTTGATTCTGTGCATTCCGACAATTTCCATAATTTTGAGTTATTTTGGGCTATATGTTAATTAAATTCATTAAGGAGGTCATATTGGGAATAATACTTGGAGGAACCTCTTAGTGTAATATTTCATCAGAATCGGGAGGAACAACACTACAAGATAGGATGATGAGAAGTGAATTTCAGTGGCCAGAGAATCCATAAGGAGAGATAAACCACTTTTTAGAGGTAAAATGGTTAATTAATTAATTAAAGTGATTTAATTAATTAAGTAAAGTAAAAGTCACTTGGAGAGACAAGGTGAGCAGGGAGGATAAAAGAAAGATAGTGGCCTCTATTCTCTCATTATGTTGTTTATCATTTGATATTTGGCTTCTTGCTAATGAACCCATGCACTTGGGGGTTTTGAGGGTTTTGACTTAACAAACCCTAGAGATTAGCTTGATGGTGAAATATCCCAACCAACTTGGTCCAAGATTGGTCACGTAGGTGAAATATTACTCCCTCACCATTCTACATCAGATCTATTCAGTCTCAGGTGGATTCTACATCATCTATAGGTACAGAAGAGAAGGGAAGGGGTGCGCAACTACAAGGGGTTTCCACTAGGAGGGCACACCACCTTAAGGAGAACAACACAACCTAGGCAGAGGAGAAGGATTTTGAGGAAAAGAACTTATGGGTATTATTTCTAGGGCCTAGGGTGCCTTTCCTATCCTTTTTCGGAGGAGGTTTCTCTATCTTATTATTTATTGGGCTTAACACGAGTTGGGAAGAAGGAGGGTGCACCGTAGATAGAGGGATCAACCATTTTGTGGGTTAGTTCTTCATATTTCAACTTGAGACTTTGCCAGGGGGTTTCTTGTGGATCGATCTATAGTTTGACATCTTCCTTAGGGGTTTTGCAGCTATACTCTTGGAGGCCAAGTTATTGGCTTGGTTTAGCTAGGAGGGCACACATGTTATTGGAGATATTGTGGTTTAGGGGTCCTCCAGATGAGATAATGCTCTAATACTTCTCATACCTTCTTTCCATCATCAGATCTACCTTCTCAAAGAGTTTGCAATGCTTGGAGGCCATTAGAGAGGAGGCTTTACTTCCCTTGATCTATTCTAGCCAAGACTTGCGCATTGTGAGAGAGGGCATCACCTTCAACAGAGTATATCCTTTGGTCTTCAGTGTTATTTGGTGTTCAACTTGTAGAGGATTTTGGAAGCCTGGATATTCTTCTATCTTGTATTTTGGAAGCCATAATATCCAGACACTCTACTATCTTATATGTATTCCAGATCTGATCCATTTTGTATGAGGACAACCATTGTTATGAATAAAATCAGATCTGAGGTATTTTTGGTTATTCCATGTGTTGTCGATCTTGCATCTTGTTGAGGTATGTTCCATTGCTATATATTTTTTATTATTGTTGAAAACACACATAAAATCCATCAGTATAAACCCTAGAGAAACTCATGAGACATAAATCAACAACGTGTTTGACGAAATGCCACAACCAGAAAATACATAAAAATTAATGAAAAACTCCATGTTCCTGGCATCTTGGATTGGGAACATTACAGGAAGGTGCCACGTATTCTTACCGAAGTGTTTTGGGATGACAGGTGTCCCTCTAGGAGTGGCCCAACAATGGGACCTGAGGGACCCTTGAGCGAAATTTATGAGCTGTAGATCTCTGGGGTTACGTGGATTCCCTCGAACCATTAGATCTATGCCCAGGTCAGCCCGATACTGATCGCTTCGAGAGAACGAAGGTGTTGCACCTACAAAACTCCCGAAGGTCAAATTTACGAAGTAAAAAAGACCGTCGATCCTCGGATCCTTTGGGATTCCTCTCAACTGTTGATATATGGGGTATGCATGGTGCTAGATCCTATAGTCCAGAGACTTGGCACTCTGAAGTAACTTGGTTGAGAGTCTTCAAAGCACGAAGACTCTCAAAGTCATGAATGACAAAGTAAATATCAATCGTTGACAAGTAGAGGACATGTGGCGCTAGATCCTATAGTTCGCAGGCTGGGCACTCCAGGGGATTTGAGATGCAATGAGTTAATAAGCTTAGAAGCTCGGTGTTGCAAAGCAACAAGAGTCGTGGATCTATGGATCTACATGGACAGATCTTGATCACAATATCTAAAGGATGTTAGAAGGATGTTTGTTTGGGGTTGACGTGGCTCACTAACGTCATCGAGGGTGATGTGGAATCACAACTAAGGTGCCACATGTCACTAGGATATGGACGTTTTGTAGATCCCTTATTCCTATTAGAGTGTGACATGTGTCACCCCCTGATGAGGGCACGTGTCACCCCTGGCCCTTGCTACATGTCAACCCATGTTACATGCCCACCTGGCCAAATTATTTGGTGGAGTGACTGGGACTCTGGGAGTCCGAGACTTCAGGACTTCAGAGGATTTGGGGTGTAGTATCATAGAGAGACCGAAAGGACTGAAGGTTGGAGCCATGTGGCAAGCTAATGAGACTTCGAGAGTTATGGACTTTGGGAGGTCTCCTGCATAGACAAAAAGGGGCGCTTAGCACTGAAGCACGGAACTCCAAATTATCCTTAGGCGTATACCTTAACGAGGAGGAGGATCTTCCATTAGATTTAATGGTGGATGGATCTCCACCATAGATACAGGAGCACTGGGAGCTCTGGGAAGTTGGGAAACTAGGGATGATAGACATGAGATGGACCCACGAGGATGCCAAGTGGCCCTTGTCTAATAATGCCCGAAGAGCTTCGGGAGGCAATAACTTACAAACCAGAACTCAAATTTTAGCACAGTGGCGACCATTAGAAATCTCATGATGAGCAGAAGCCGGACGAGATCCCAGAATTAGGATTTGAGATAGTGAAAGAAAATGACATTATGATGCGCCACCCCTACAAAGGGTACGTAGGGGTCAGGTGTATTACAAAGTGGTATCAGAGCATGACAACAACACTTGGCCATCTTTGGCTCATGCACGATTCATATAAAAACATTATTAGAGAACTTTAAGGGGTAACACCCTATTTTACCCATTCTTAAGAGGCTTAGAAAAACTCTACTGAAGAGAGGAATGAAACCTTCTACTGTTGATAGATATTTTAGAAATATGCACTATATGTTGCTAATATTTCCAAATAAAGAAGTTGACTTCACTGTGCAATTGTACATGCTGCTGTAAAAACATAAGATTGGGTCACCAAGGCTAAGATGAGCATGTTGAGAATATTACTGCCAAACAAAAATCACCTGCATAAGTTCCTTGAGTAGAAGGATGCATATTTAAAATTCAGTTTGGATTTTACCCAACGACATTGAATCATGCTAGTCTTTGGCAGAGGAAGCCTACCATTTCTTTTCGGAAATTATGGACAATCCTATAGGAGTGGGATTATGCTGATGAGCACTAATAACAAGACTTGGATGTGAATGGATTGAAAGGATCCATAGTAGTAATAATTACTTTTTTAATAAAGGATTAAACCCAGTATATGTGTATGACCCCTCACTATCAAAGGATTAATGGAAATGGTAAGGCCAATTCATTGACTGAAAATTGTTGCTGGAATAATCTAGTAAGCAAGTAAAAAGGAACCCTATAGATTGAGAAAAACCTTAATGAAGGTAGAAGTGAAGTGACAAGAGCAAGTTCAAAATCTCATGGTTGTGCTAATGGAGTGTATATCCATGTTAACTCAAGGGCATATCTATGCATAATATTGAAAAGAGATAAGCAAGTGGAATATATATGCATTGCAGACATAGGTGAAATGATTGGTGCACAAGGATATGCTAGAGTGCATATGGAAAATTATTGAACATGCAAATTAGGCATGTTATAACCTATGGTGGGTTATAAGGCACGGTCTACTAATGGACAATTTAAATGATGATGACCTTATGACAAAAGGGGTTAACAACAAGGATACAAAGTCGATAATGTTGTGGCCTATCACCTTAATACGATAGCACTGTAAGGATTACTGAGAGACTGATGCAAGGTCTGATTAAGGAGGTGTCAAAACCCTTTGGATGACCAGTGGATCATATTGACATCTAGAGGTGGATGGTATCCATATGGATATGGCTTGGTATAATTAGATAGACATAAGAGGGAATTTAAGAAAATATTCCCTTGTTAAGGTCTGTTGACCAAGAGTGGATTGAGGCATGAATAAGAGACTAGAAGTGGTTATCTTACTGCCTTGAGTGATACAATAACCACCCATATGAATTATGAATTATGGAAGGTTTTTATAGTAGAAAGGAAAAGGTGACCCTTGTTGGTTATTGCCATGTAGAAGGGGCAACATCAATATGAATTATGACTGTGAGACTAGTCATATGTTTGATTGTAATCCCTCATGAAAGAACACTAATATTTAAACTAAAATAGCAATGTGAATGGATGAAGTAAAAAGGTGCAAGCAATGCACCTACATATATACAAATGTATGCTTAAAAGGATAATATGACTACAAGTTCTCAATTGAGAGAGAAACTCAGTGATGAGTACCCCTATGTGACTTATCATAAGAGTGATTGGAAGATCCTTGGGAGAAGGATATGGAAGTCTTACATGTCCATGTGTATAAATGACATGGGAAAAGGTGCAAGCGATGAGATTTCATGATGAATGTTTGGCTATGTCGGTGTATGCTTGAGTGCATGAATTTAATGCATTGTGAGGTTGTTTGATATGAAAACTGATATTAAGACCAAGTAGATATGAATGATATTAAATGTGCGAGTGATGCACATATATAATGTATGAGAATATGTTACTAAAGGCACAATATGACTACCTTGATGAGTGAAATGTGAGGCAAGAATTTCACTTGCCAAAGTTTAATGAAGAGTCGTGAAAGTTCTATAGAAGGAGTGGGATGAGGGAAGAATTCCTTGACCCCTTCCTTGTTGGATATTGTATTTCTCTTGTATGAGAGATTTATTTACTAATAAAAGTAAATGTTTTGACATCGTAGTGATGATGATTGTATCACTACAGAAACAATTGAGAATTGTTTGTGTTTCACTCATGGAAACATTAAAGATAATGCAATGAAGAGCATACAGATATGCTAGGAAATATCTGAAAAACATTTCATTGATTTGAAGGCTATGACATTACTCCGTCGAAATTATTATATCTAGAATCGTGTGGTTTAAAATCAACTAAGGGATAAGATCGACAATCATAATGCATTGCAGAGATTGTATATACAAACGAGTTAACGTCGAGACATATACCCGTAATTTAAATTCAATATAGTTTTGTTTTGAGTTTGGGATCCGATCGTAGATCAGACGACCCATATTCATTGTAGATATTATAAAGCGCAATGGTGGACCCAACCTTTGGCGGACTCACAATTTTATAAAATGCACCTGTTATACAATTGAAATCCAACTACTGTTTTGGGAATTTAATGTTACATTGTAATATTAAACAAATCTCCATCGTAGATCTATAGATCTAAAGGTTGTTGTAGGTATGTGGGTTGATTCCATAAGTTTTATTAACATCTACGACATTAGCTAGCAGCTAGATCAGGTATAAAAATGTCCATACCTATGTGGAATAAGGCATGAAGTAATTTGGTAAGAATCCCTTCTGAAATGTTTTATTTTCTTAACGTTATGCATGAAATTTTGAAAGGTAGTTGTATGCCATGGATACCCAAGTAGGGTATGATTCAAGAAGAAATCCATAATCGAATTAGGTTAATCAAGAACCTGATAGAGGAGATGAATGCGAGCCATTCATCGGAGGGAAAATCGATCTTAGCCATCAGATCGACTTAAAGATACAGTGGAGTTAATGGATCAAACACTAGTCGTTTGATTAGATCGATGGTCGAAGATCATTGCAGAGCGTGGAAGTGAAATTAACGGAGATACTAGTTCACGATCCATAATCAACCAACACCGTTGATCTTGTCGGGGTGGATAATCAACGACCATGATTAAAAGAGTCAGGCGAGCACTTTTCAAATTGCGGATATTGAACTCTCCAATAAAGAGAGAGCGTATTGGGGTTTCATAATCGTTGTGAACCCTCGATCTGTGAACTATCGATGGGTGAACCTGGAAGGAACCCATGCGTTAATGATGTGTAAACTCGTACTATGATTGGTTTCTGTAGGTGATTTGCGAATCCTGTTTTGAATTCTGTCAGCATTTAAGAAGGATCTGGTAGGGTTTAACTTCGACCTTGCATCATTGTAATCCTTGAAATTAATGAACTAATATGCATGCATTAACCAATCAAGGAATGATTGGCAACAAAAGTGTTCATAGACAACACATTGATTTAATGTGTTGGAACATATATATTTTTCTAAAATTTAGACTTAGATAAATTTCATTCTGGTTTAAATAAGAACAAACACGCACTTGAATATCACCGTTGATGAAGTCTTCCATTAAATCCAGCGATCTAAAATACTTAAAATTTATGGAGCCACCCACTTGTTAAAAGGTCAAAACACTAAAGGATACCTTCGAAATGTCGGGTTTTGGGGTTTCACGATACTAACAGTTCAACATGTAAGAACTCCAAAGTCTCGATATATGAAATCACTAAACTGTCTTAAGATTTAAAAATATGTTAATTAAAGGATTAAAAGAAATTAATGCTAATTAATTATATCGTGATTCATGGATCTTGCCTCGAGCGACCACCAAAATTCCCGATATGCGAAATCACGAAACTCTTGAAGTTAATCGCGATTATTTAAAAAGTTAAAAATGATTAATGTTAATTAATTATATCGCAACTTCGCGTTTCATTGATCATAGCTTGAACTAGTATGGGATAACCTGAGGTTCGAAAACTCAAAATGGATTAAGGTTAAACATGATTAATTAAAATGATAAACTTGATTTATTAACATATTAAGCAATCTTATCCCCTGTTAAGTTTACGTTGATTTGCAATACAGATGAATTCAAATTTTATCTATGATTTTCCCGATCATGAAACATCTATCATTAATAGCATTAATAGCTGATCTAGGGAAATGATTTCAAATGATATCCTGCTTTATCACCCAAATATTTTTACTAAAGGAATTAAATGCATTGTCAGTGAAGGTATACACATATTGATGCGCTTAAGGCAAAGAAGATTTTCTCATTTTTGAATTACATTTGCATTTTCACAGAGCTAGTTTAACGAAATAATCAGTCTTCGGCATTCTCTAAGACTTGATAACATGCCTCCATGAAAAGAAACTAAAGAGATCGGTGAGATTTCAAGCCAGAATATAGATGCTCTTTCTGACACCTCGCCCAGAAGCATAGACACCGTCAAATCCTGGACGCAAGTATTCAACATCTTACAATATGAATTGGTGAATTTCTCGGATGATTCAAGTGACAATGATAAGGAGGAGCTATCTACCAAATACAAAATTGTCGCTCAGTCAAAGCTACATAAAGTAGCGACAAGGCCTAGGCTCATGCCCTACAATGATATGGTCGGCTGGGCACTGGACCACGCAAATATCCCAACCAGAACTATTTTCAATTCACAAAAGGTCACAATTGAGTCTTTCAGACTGGAACATCTGCAGGTGATGTACAAATTGTCTCCGGTATCCAATTTCGTTTACAATGCAAATTTCCTAGAAAAATTCAACAAGAAGGAATGCGACCAATACGGAAAAAACCTTTCTGATTTAATTAAAGACTAGTATTCTCGCTCCGAGAAGTTCAGAGCCAATTCCCATGATTGATACCCAGTTGCTTCACTAGAACCTTAGATAATGTACATAACAATGATGATGTGTAGGCTCTACAGGAAGGAAAACACAACCCATTACTTTCTACCATGGGTACCTATTATGTACTCAGTAGTAGAGGGATACTCTTTTGACTGGGCAAATATATTGTCGAATAGTTTGGTTCAAGAGATTTCAAAATATTAGTCACTAAGAGCCAAAGGGAAATCGACCCAATTTTTCATGTCGACTTATATTATGGACGCCGTCTATTTCATGACGCCTTTCCCGCTGATGGCCTAGAGAAGGACTCCAAATAGTTCCGAACCCATACATATTTATCATTCAAAGCTTTGGGAAGAAAAGGAAAAAGATTTCCTTTATGAGATCTGCAACTGGGTAGTGGTGTCGATGCACACCGCCATATATGGCTATCCCCCTCCTAGAATTTGAGACAATATTGTGACTAACGTGGGTAGAATAGAAGACTGGTATATCAAGGAACACTTCTTCTATATTAGTTTTTTTGGCTGTTCAGTTCCTCCATATGCTCTGCCACAATTTTTACTGGACTGACTAGTATGCCGAGAGGTCGCACGAAAAACTGTGCTTGGTAGGATTAGTAAGGAGCTCAAAGCGGTATAGAAAAAGGTATGGCCCTCTTTTCCCCTACATATTGGTACATTTTCCCTCCTGGATTTTGTTCACTCTAAAGTAGAGGCTGTGACCTTGGAAGAAATAAATTTGGTCAGCATTGAATTCAAGAATCATGACCCGCAGAAGGTCATGGGTAATCACATGGTTAGCTTCAATTTAAAAAGGTATGAACATGAGGATTCTCCTCAAGAAGATATTTTCCGAGTAGAGAGATCCTATCTAGAGGTCTTGAGTCGGGTTCGAGCTCTGACACCCAAACAAATGATTGATTTTTACCAATTCTAGAAGCACCGAAGAAGTAGTCTCCCTAAAGTATTACAAGGAGGAACCTTGACGTCTCCAGCTGCACAGCAAACGGAGACCCGAAGCTCAGAAGCAGTAAGCTCCAGCGGACAAGAAAATTGGGAAAGTTTGGAGAAGGATGAGGTGTTGACTCAGAAAGAAGATATCCCATCGACAAGTGTATCAGGTGACCAAGCCAAATATCAAGAAGAGACACCGACAAAGGAGGGAGAAGAAGAACCATTGTTTACACCAGATAAATCCACTACAAATGCGGTCGAGAAATAGTCATCCACCAAAATTGGCAGCCCCATCCAATTTATCACACCATTACAATTATCTAGAGGGAACTCAAATACATAGGTAATATTCATAGAGGATCTCAAACCCATTTCATTCGAAGAGTTACCTCTTTCCAATTTCTTTTTCAGCAAGAAAAGAAAGGTTGTGGTGAAGAGAGAAATACACCAAAAGGAAGGTTCAACTGTCAAAAGAAACAGGGTGCTGATTGATGGATAATCCTTAGAGGAGGTAGACTTTGCTGAAGAAGTAGTGGGTTCATTGGGGGCTTTTGCAACAACCAACCAATTTTCAGTCGAAAATTTAAAATAACGACTGAAGCAGAAAGATTTGCAAATAAGACAATTGCTGAATCAAATGAAGACTGTAGAAAAAAATGTCCTGAGTGAGGTCAACAAGAGCTTCGAGCAGATTAGAGACAACGACAAAAAGTAAATACAATAGCTCAAATCCAGCCTCGAGGAGATGCACATGAATATACAGGTGAGCCAAGGATGGGCCATCCGACAATATTGAGTTGGTAAGGCAACTACAAGACAAAGTAAGTTCTACCGAAAACATGATTGTAGATATAACAATGTTTAAAGATCATGCCTTGGAAGTGTGAAAGGATCTGGAAGCGACACAACAAAGCCTTCTCACTAAATTTGAAACTGTCCAAGATCATTTTCGGGTGATAGATCAAGAATTAAATAACATTTGTTTAACAGAGAGAGAAGTTATTGCTGCCTAGACTACCTTCCAAGAAGAGTTATGTTGTTAGAAAAATAAGGAGTAGCTATGGCTTCCAGTTTTTCCGTTTCGGAACAGGCCAGGGGTGATATAATACTAAAGACTTGGAATCTAGCATAGTTGAAAGAAAGAAAATGGATAAGGAAGTGAAGGAGTTTTGCGAAGAGGCTTTCCATTCACTCAACAAAGAATCATTAGGCCTTGATAAATAGGATAGCTCTAGAGTACTAGGACAGATCAACATAACAAAACACCAACTTGATATTAAGACAAATATGGAAGAGGTTCAGCCTGAAATCTCATAGATAAAACAAGTTGATATTATTCAAATAAATAGATGGCTAGTGAAGCCTAGTCTGCAATTTTAGTCTATATTTTCAGAAGATAGACGAATGGAAGAAATATTGCCTCAAGTGGAAAATAAATTATATATTTTTGAGGATAATAATTTATTAGAGCCCTCTAGGCTGGTGGCGCAATTTGTGAGCAGATGCATCAAATGTATTGAGCAAGGAAAAGGTAGCACCACTGGAAAAAAAATGAGACAACTTGTGTACGTTATCCATTTCGGAGCTGGAGAATTAGAGATAAGAACTCCTCTGCCAACATAATGAGGAGACAGACAAAAAATATGCAAGTGAAGCGTTTCACATTTTACATTTTGTAATTTTTACTATTTTAGAAATAAGGGGAATTCCAACCGTTTCAGGTTGAGAACCTTTTGTATAAATATAACTTTATAAGATTAATCACGGGTTGTTTCTTTCCGTATTGTAACTAAGAAAACTGATTTTCTGTGAGTATTAATACAAGTGCAGACATGGATTCCAAATTTTGTGTTGTTTGAGTTATGTGCCCTCTTTGTGTTTCATATCTTCTGCTCTCTTTAAGTCATTCATGAACAAATGAATGATTACAATTTAGTACAACAACTACTATGATTACGTTCCATTTAGTATTTGATTAGCAAGCAGTTTTTCCTCTGCTGTTGCTATCAACAAATACAAGACCTGCTTGTTATTTGGATTGCTACATCTTATATTATTTCAGTAGTGAATTCTACATTTATTTCTACCATAAACAAGGTAAGACTCTTTTGTCATTGATGCCTTAGTTTGTTTAATAGTTTTGTAATTTTATTCTCCTCTTTCAATTTGGTAAATTGACCCGAACGATGAAATACGACCTCTGTTCTATTCAGATATTAATTTCATTTGAAGATTTAACTCGTACACAACTAATGGAAGAAAAAGCACCTTTAAAACCAACTTTCCTTAATTCTCGATGCTTGACATTATTATTTGAGCCTTAAGTTTAATCTCAAGAACAACATAATGCATTGAGAAGATGCATGTGGTAAAAGAATGGGGCATGTATAGGGCTGCCCATTGTGGAAGAAGTATCTTCCAGTACTCTACATGTTGAAATAATGTAACTGCAAAGAGTATTCTAATT
>ML832090.1:69657-88793 GCA_009831015.1 Picea engelmannii | reverse complement strand
GGCATGGTCCTGCAGCAACAACAAGTACATCCTCTAGGGGCTCATAAGTCACAGGCATCATAGCAATGTCAATCACATCTAATAATCAAATTACCCAAACATGTGCATCAAACCCCCCTTTATCCAGACAAATGCACAAAGACGTTATGCAGTTTAACAAGTCAGGTTTGGAGAGGGTCTTAGGATGTCCTATTGGGCTAATCCTCCTTGAGTTTGGGGTGTTTCCTAGGTGAGAACCAATATAGGTCATGTAAGTGTGTGAAATGGTGTAGGGAAAGTGTTTGGGCAGAGGGTGTAGTGATAACAGGGAAATGTAGGTCTTGTTTGCGGGTACCTCTATAGAGGGTGAGCTGCACCTTATCATGGATGCCATTGTTTCCTAGCCCATTCAATGTCTTTTATTCTTAGTCTTACTGCTTTTGGTTTTCAAGGGAAAACCTGGGGGACACTGTCCTGGCGTGGTGACCAGAGGTGACAGTCTTACCCACAAGCATTTCACGGAAATGAGAAGGTCGGTTCGTGATGAGACCCCCTTTCCCTTGGCTATACCACCAAGATCCACTACACTAGCTTGGTGACCAGATGTAGTGTCATACCGCTACATGCCCATGGACCTAATAGGTCTGCTCATGATGAGACCTCCCATCCACCAACTAGTATGTTGAATTTTGTTTTATTTTACGGGTCCCCTTTTCTTACTAAGAGGGTTTTTATTGCTTTCTCAGGAATCCATGGGCAAAGCATCTCAATGGTTTTATTTTGGCTTTTAACTCTTGCCAGCTACTTTTACCCTCTGGGCCTTTAGCCCCTTCTTCCCACAAGGCAAGGTACAACCCTTCCTAGTGTGACAAACCCAATGCCTGAACCAAGGTAGGGGAAGATGAGAGGAATAATGATGAAAAGTGGTAAGTATGGAAGGAATGGGCGATGACCTTTCATAGACCCACCCAGTGGCAACTCATCCTAAAGGGGAACCAGCTTACTAGCGCATTATGTCACCCTCCCAAGTATGAACAAGTTAAAGAGCATAATTTCCAAGAAAACGTTATGAAATGGAGAGTTCGGTGCAACATATTCAAATGCTTCGAAAATCAAAGTGACACATACCATGACACTCGAACTCATTACCTCATGGAGCAAGACCTACTTCTACTTCAGGACAGGGCTGGTGAGATGGATGCTACTATTGTTGATAGATGGGTTGCACTAAAGGAAAGATGGGACCTCCGAGGCCAAGCTCAAGTCGTCTAGCTCTCGACACTCCATGTCTAGGACCTGTAGGCCTCGAGCCATGATCTCCTTAGTTATCCCTAGGATAGGGGATAACATGTACTACAAGTCAGCTTACAGGTTGTTCTTCATTAGATTACAGGGCCTTTTTGCCATCCTTCCACATAGTTACAGGGGTATTTTTGGTACACATTCCTCAGTTCACAGAGCATCATTGGAGAACACACTAGTGATGTTGTTCATCGAGGCATTGACAGAGCCATTGAGGGGTTGGGTTAATGCTTTCAAGCCTCACACCTTACAGGGGGCCATTGTGCGCACGAGAGACATGGGGGACTCAACGTTGAAACCCAAAACCTTTACCAAACCCTTTGTACCACAGAGAGACAAGGATAAGAAAAATTCTCAAAGGGAATGGAAGGGTAAGCCCAAGTTGGATGATGACACGAGACGGGAGTTGATGAGGAAGAAGCTTTGCTTCTCTTGCAAAGACCCTTGGGTCCTAGGGCATAGATGCATGGGAAAGGGATAGATCCACTACATTGAGGTGGAATCAAGCAGTGAGGAGGAGGATGAGGATATCGGGGCACATGTAGACAGTGATTCGGAGGATGAGACCACACATGAGCTAGAGCAGTAGTCAAAGAAACCTCAGATACCGGCAGGGGCATAGACCAACGAGGAGACAAAACCTCGTAGAGAGCTGAAAGGGGGAACCATAGCAACCCTTTCCGGAGTACCCAGGTACAACACTCTCAGGATCAAGGGCCTTGTACAGGGGTAGCGCATGACCACTTTAGTTGATGGTGGGGCCACCCACAATTTCATAGATGCGTCCTTAGTAGCCAAGAGGGGGTTACACATTGAGGATTTTGAGGGATTCCACATGGTAGTGGCAGATGGATACACGATGACATGTTTGGACATGATCCCAGACCTACAGGTCAAACTAGGCAACTACACCCTGACAGATACTTTCTATGTAGTTGACCTATCAGATACTAATGCAGTATTGGGGGTACAGTGGTTATATTCATTGGGGGAGATTGGGTTCAACTATCAGACGTTGACCATGAGTTTCAGAGACGCCAGTGGTTTGATAGTGGTACTGAGAGGCATGTCTACAGGAGAACCACGAGCAATATCAGCAAAAAGGATGGAGTGGATCTTTCATCACAGTGATGTAGCCTGTGCAGCAGAGTGTTTGATCACCACATGGAAGGATTCAGAGGGCAGAGAGCATTACCATCCACAGAACGGGGATCTTCTGAGTCAGTATGAGCCAGTGTTTGGGCCGATACCACCAGGGAGACCACCACACAGAGGATTTGAGCATATGATCGAGTTGGAGGCAGGGCTACACCGGTGATCACCACGCCCTATAGGCACCCCAAGAGATTCAAGGACGAGATTGAGAAAGCAATCAAAGAATTGCTTGCGATGGGGCACATTAGGCCTAGCACGAGTCCTTTTGCCTCTTCAGTCGTTCTGGTACTGAAGAAGGATGACACATTGAGGATGTGCATTGATTACAGAGCTCTCAACAAGAAAACGATCAAGAATAGGTACCCCATTCCACGCATAGATGAGTTGATGGAAGAGTTACATGGGAGAGTTTTCTTCACCAAGATTGATCTGCGATCTGAATATCATCAGATCAACATCAAGGTGAAGGATATAGAGAAGACGGCTTTCAGATGCCATTTTCGACATTTTGAGTTCTTGGTCATGCTGTTTGGATTGACCAATGCACTTGCCACTTTCTAGTCTTGCATGAACCACATCTTCAGAGGACAGTTGAGGAAATACCTTTTGGTATTCTTCGATGCTCTATTGATTTACAGCAAGACGTGGGATGAGCATCTGGCACATTTGGAGGAGGTCTTGGGCATTATGCAAGCACAGTCATTATATGCCAAGGAGTCCAAATGTGAGTTTGGAATGAAAGAATTGTTGTACTTGGGGCATATCATCAGTGAAGAGGGAGTACAGGCTCATTAGGAGAAAATCGAGGCCATTTTGGATTGGCCAACACCCAAGAACCTCATAGAGATGAAGGGATTCTTTGGGTTATGCAGTTACTACAGGCAGTTCGTCAAGGGCTTTTCACAGTTGGGACCACCACTCAGATTTGACCAAGAAGGGTGCCTTTCATTGGACAGAGGAGTCACAACAGACATTTGAGAAAATGAAGGAGGTTATGAGCACATGCCCTGTTCTAGCCCTTTCGGATTTCTCTCAGCCATTTGTCTTAGAGTGCGACGCATCAGAGGTGGGGATTGGAGCAGTTTTGATGCAGGGAGGCCATCCCATTGTATTCGAGAGCAAGAAGCTCAATGAGTCGAAGAGACTCTACTCTATTTACGACAAGGAAATGCTAGCAATCATGCATGCCTTAACCAAATTCAGGCAATATCTGGTAGGTAGCAGATTTGTAGTGAAGACTGATCATAACATCTCAAGTATTTCCTGGATCAGAACCAGCAGAAGATCTACGTAGACAAGCAAAGGATAGAGTGCAATTTTGAGGTAGGGGACTTGGATTTTCTACAGTTACAGCCATATAGACAGTCCTCCTTAAAGAGGAGCGGAGCAGAGAAGCTGAAGCCGAGATTTTGTGGGCCATGCAGAGTCATCTGGAGGATAGGCGAGGTGGCATACCAACTAGAGCTACCAGAGGGTAGCAAGATTCATAACATCTTTCATGTTTCTTGCCTTAAAAAGGCAGTGGGACAACAGGTCATCATTTCAAAGGAGTTGCCACCTTTGGATGAGGAGGGTCAGTTGGAGCTAGTGTCAGAGGAGGTGCTCAAGTAGAGAGAGTGTAGATTGAGAAGCAGGGTCATCAGGGAGTGCTTGGTTAGATGGAGGGAACTTCCATTGGAGGAAGCCACATGGGAGGGAGAGCATATATTGCAGCACCTAAGATTGATGTTTCTTGAGAACAAGCAATCTCAGGAAGGGAGGACTGTGATGTCCCTTTCCCAAGAGTAGGCCAACAGGGAGTGACTTAGTAGTCTATTTGTTCCTGTAGACTATAGTCAAGCCAAACAGGGAACAAGAGGAGAAATAAGGGTGAATTAGTGGTTAAACGATGAATTAAGCCAAAAAACATAGGAAAAGTCACTTAAGTTAAAGTCAACAGAGAAATAGAAGAAAAAGGTGTTAAGGAGGAGACTTAATTAATTAATCACTCACCTTAGGAAAAAAAGCGCCTAGCTTAAGTGATGTCAACGAAGAATTAGATCGGGAAGAGTATAAAGGGAGGAATTCGACCTAATTCCTCATTATGTTATGATTTGATGTTGAGACAGTTTCCAGAGGAGGAGGAAAGCAACCCCCTTGTTGTTTTGTGGATTTTTGGAGGAAACCACCACCATTGATCGGTTTCGGTGTTGAGAGACACACCCTAGCCTATCGGAGATACCATCCAGGTATTTCACCGTGATGTTCAGGAGATCCAATTTGCAGTGATTGCGCAACTCAGCCAGTGAGGGCATAACGGTTAGAGAGGGTTTGTGTAGATGCACGAGACCGAGGATTATCTTGCAGATTCCTCCCGACCTAGTTGAGAGATAGCCAGGGCGCTTCTTTTGAACGACCAGTCATCAATTTCTGACGGTGGAATCTCTCATAACGTAGCAGACAGCCAGATAGTGCACAGCTCTTGAGGGGCATTTGGGGTTCCAAGGGGTATTCCGGATTAGATCCGAGGAAACCCTTCCAACCCATTACAGAGGAGACCAGGATGACCGTTTCGAGATATACATTGTCGGATTCCGTTGGTGGGATCACTAGGGCGCACTCACAACCTAGGAGGTGCACAAACCCCCAGGGGGTGACATCTGGAGCTTCAGAGGTTAAATCTTCAATCCGACAATTGCCAGGAGCAGCCTAGAGGCCAGGGCGCTCAGTTTGGGACAGATTCCAGTCCGATCTGTCGACTACAGCCATCAGGGCGAGTTTTCCAGTATCTGCAGGAGTTGTCGTGAGCTTCCAGAACTGCATTTTGTCGATCTATCCGTGCATGCACAGATCTGCCTTCATCTTCTGATCACGGGTATTTCATGTTAGTTGCTTTGTATTCCAGTGACGATCTATGAGATCTAACTGATGACTATTTTATTTGCTTCAAGCATATTATTGTATTTCTTGTTTTTTCCTCATAATACATATTTGTGAGATGGTGTTGTCCTTTCTCTCGCATGCATCATATATATATATATATATATATATATATATTGCTAAAACAATAAATGAATGAAACACACATGCAAAAATCACCAAGCATGTTAAAACATTAACTCAAACGCATCCAGAAACCCCCATAGTATCAGATTCGAGTGATAAAACAGTAGTTCAGCAGTAGATATCCAGATCAGCTGGATCAGGGATATTTCATATTCATATTGATGAACCAATGGATGAATTGCACAATATAAAATACCTTTTAGATCTGATCTGCAACCCAACTACTATTCAAGAAGAAGATACTTAAGGAAGAGCCTTCAATGTTCGAACTCATAAAAAATATAGTAGGGCCCATTGATGACCAAATCAATCATTAGGACTTGAAACCAATAGGTATTATACATTAAGGAAAGGCATAAAGCATCCTATTATTGACATAGAAGCAATAGAGAAACATATAGTAGCATAATACAAGCTACATTGCATTGCATTACAATAATGTGAAGTGGGGACATCATCCAATTCAATGCTAAAGACACAAGGTGCATCCCTGGAATGCCTAAGGGATGTTGTCTAATGCCTCAATGTGAGACGACATAGGAAAAGGATCCTCGATCCTACATTGGGGATGGGTTTGCATCCTTTTCATAAGTTTGCATCCTTGTAGCGGGGGATGCAATGCCTTTCTATATATATCTTCATACTATGTTACAAAACTGTCCAATGTAATTAATAAGGGTCACATATGTAAATTCACCATAAATGGTGGTTGCAATGATATATACACCATAAATAAGGGGCCAAAATAATAAATATGTATTGGAACAATAAATACCCCACTCAACCATTATTAATTATACGTCACAAATGTGCCATAATTATCATAGCGCCCAAGCCTTGGTTGAACATGGAATAAAATATGACTATGTGCAATCATAAAATTAGATCCATACAAAGGAGGATGCCCTCATAAAACATAACCAAAGACCTAATTATGAAGAAAAAAATGTTCTGGCCAAAGAAGAGAAAATGAGAAATTGAGGGGTATATATATACTACATCTGTGCCTTGGACACTAACTTGACCAATGTGCAGTTATGAGTTACCACACATATGAGTCTTGCTGACATGTAAACACTTTCATTAACATCTCTTATAGGGCCCAACTGATGCGTTACCATACCAGGCACCCTCTTAGCCTCCTCTTACCTTATTTTCAGATTCATTTACCATGGTTCTTCATTGCCTAATATTATAGTTTATAATTTAGAATCAATCCTTGGTTATTGAACCTCATAGCTAAGCAAATATCTACTTGTATCTATGAGTCGATACTTACTTATACTTACTTGAGGTTCAACTTCCTCGCTAGAGATAGGTTGCTTACACATGCAGTTTACATTTCAATATGAAATAATAAGTCAAACTACTGGGTTCTTATATATATATATATATAGAGAGAGAGAGAGAGAGAGCATTAATTTCATGATGTCCTTACCCAATATAATTCTTTCTATGAATTTCATTTTCTATAAAACTGATTTTCACATGAAGGACAGAAAACATTGACCTCTCATAATTGAAAGTTAACCACACACTAGCCTGAAGCATAGTGACAATATAATCCTTTACTTATATGAAAGAAAAATCCCTGTATGTAGTATGCCTCATATCCACACATGCAATTGAATGATAATAAATGACAAGCCTAAATATATGCTGTAGACATCATATTACCTGCACTCCATCCGTACAATTGTATAAAGTTCGATATAGTATATCCCAAGCTTGTTCTAGTTTAGGTATAACCTTTCCATAACGTCTTTGGGAATAGCTTTTAATCCATTCCTGCATGAAATCACAAGAACTAATTTATATTGTTTATAAACTGATATAATGACTACTTCCTTATTGCTCTAGTCCATTTTTGTATAAACACATGAACCAATATAAAAACAAACTCTTTATTTAAAAACAAAATTCCTGCAGGGGATTAATTATTCTTCTTGATGTTACAAAGAGAGAAGTTCAGCTCAAAAGAATCTCTCCAATAAGAAATGAGTGAAATGATCAACCATGGATTCATTATAAGAAATTTCAAGCATCCATAGGTTCACAAATTAAACTAGTAATCTACATGGATTGCAATCACCTTTCTTCAAAAGTATTCTATCATGGTACAAATGATTGATTACATGCTAATGTAGGAATGCTACTTTTAATTTATTTTCTACTTTTGTTTGTCATCACTAGTGATCGCCAATTTCTTCTCATTGCTGCCTAATTTTAATCTATGAGCCTGAATCAGAGCTGAATGCAGTGCAGTACTGTTTGGTGACTCACTGTCCTTGGTGCTGTCTCCCTTCAAGGGCATTTGGGACTGTCTTCATATTACTGTTTCGTTTAACATCTGGAAGTTAACGTGCAAATATTTGTTTTCTATTGAGATCAGTTAAATCCAATATTTTTGTCACTTGTGGTGAGAAAAGGTATGTATGCAATTGTATGACAAAGGCTATCTTCTTATTAAGGATGCCAAAGAGTTAGATGCATTAGCTTATTCGGAATTTATTACAGATTTAGTATTCTGCTTTTATTTTCAGCTTTCTTGTAAATATTCTCTAGTTAATATAAGATGTATTTTTCCAAACAAAAAAATCTATACGATGATCTTCAAAGCAGTGTTGCAAATATCTCCAATTTCTCCCGATATTTGCAACTTCCCCTGAGTTTTCCAGATTGCTGATTTGTCCAATATTTTCAGAATTCTTCAAGTCTAAGTTTATTCCTGCTGGTATTTTTTAATAATTTCTGATATTTTCCTTAGTATTCCTGATAAATTTATTTCCAAAACCTCAGTGATATATTCCTCGAAACGGTATTTGCAACATTGCTTCAAAGAAATAATAATTGTTTGCTTAATGCTCTATCATTGATTATAACTCAAAATATTTGAAGTAATCCACTATCTTTATTTCTATTTGTAAAAGGATTTCATTTGTTTACTCAATATTAATAAGTTATCCGTAGGTCTTAATTTTCCTTCATAACATAATACGAAGTGATGAAGGGATGGACGATCACGAATGGCATGAACCTTGTTATCCCCTACCCTAGGGATAACTAAGGAGATCATGTCTCGAGGCCCACAGGTCCTAGACATGGAGTGCCGAGAGCCGGATGACTTGAGCATGGCCCCAGAGGGCCCCTCTTTTCTTCAGTGGTGCTCGTTTATTAGTAGCAGCAGTATCCATCCCACCAGCTTGGTCCTGAAGTAGCAATAAGTCTTGCTCCATAAGGTAATGAGTCCAGGTATCATGGTATGTGTCACTCTGATTCTTGAAGCACTTGAATATGTTGCATCACTTGAATATGTTGCATTGAATTCTCCTTCATTTCATAACGTTTGCTTGGAAATTATGCTCTTTGACATGTTCATACCTGGAAGGGTGACATGATACCTGTTATCGCACAGTTTGTAGATGGGAGAGAGGCTAAAGGATAGCAGGTCAAACTAGTGAAACAGGAACCTTCCCCACCCAATGTCACCACAATGGGGAGGTTCTTTCTATTTAGGGAGGTTAGGCCCAGGAGAGACGTCCCCGGTGACCTGTAGCTTTGAAGAGGCAAAGGTTTAAAAGAAGTAAGATAGTTCCCCCTTCACAGATCACCATCCAAAAAGATAGTCCGGCCAAAGGACAATTTGAAGTAACCCCCAAAGAATATGTACCTGCCTGGAACAAGACAACAACAAGAAAGATATATGCAAACTATATTCAATGGGGTTAGTACTTCATATGTAAGTGACTATCTGATATTCAATGTAAGCAATTTGACAGTGAATATTGACGAAATCAATGTTTGCAAAATGGCAATGATAAATATGTTACTTGTCAATAGATACTAGAACGATATAGCATTCGATGTAACAAATCAACACTCAATCCAATAAATGCTCTTAACTACCATTCAATTGCTTATAAAATGAAACGTTGTTACATCAAGATGAAATAACCAAGGGTGACGTCAGCATTCTAGGCTTAGTAGGTTAGGGTTAGTGTAGTTAGGGTTTCAGTTTAAAAGAAGTTTGAGAGTGTTTGGATTTGATTTCACTTCAACGTTGGAGGCTGGAGATCAGTGCCTTAGGGTTAAATGGAGTCAGAAAGTGAAGGATGCACAAGTTGAAGGGGACGAGATTCCAAAGGACTAGAGGGAAAGGTTTCGAGGTGCTACTAAAGCAAAGCCTCAAAGATGGAACCCTAGGGGATAGAGGCTCACTCCAGGTTGCAAAAGCAAGGCCTCGTGCTCTCTCCTCCTTCCTGGCAAACGGCTAGCTCAGATAAAGCACAAAAACAAGACGAGAGAGCTTAAAGAGGGAGAGTGTTGCTGCGGTAAGGCTCTTTCTTCAAACCCTAAGGGAAAAACGACCCTAGGTGTATATAACCTAGGCCTAGGACGTCTCCCTCTCTTGGATTTCTAAAGGTACAGCTAGCACAGGGGAGAGAGAAGCAAGGAGTATGGCTAGGCTCTCTTCTTCTCTTTCAATGGCTAAAGGTTTCTCTATCAGGGGACATGAGACAACGACCTACTTGTGTGTTTGTCCCCTAGGGTTTTGATTCAGCAAATTTATAAGCAATATGCAAGAAATTTAAACTACAACCATTCAATAAGAAGTTTTGCAGAAAAAACACTTACAATTCATGAAGAAATAACCATGCAAACCCTAGTTGTAACACCTTCCTTCAAGAGAAACACCATAAATGCCAAAGAATCTCTTCCTTCAACAAGTACGCATCACTAGTTCAGCCAAAAACCCCAATAGGGCGCTAAAAATCAGACCTCACTATGAGTGAGTGACAATTGATGATAAAATGAGAGTCAAAACCCTCAATATATAGTGTATCAATGACCTAATTTTACTTTTTAGGTCATAAAAAAGGCCGACAAGGCCATAATGTCAAAATCATATTGTTTTTACATTAAATTGTCAAATTAAAACCCTAATTGAGATACAAAGAGAGTAAAATCCCCTTCATGGGAGGCGCTATCCCTTTCTAGGGAAAATGAGACATCTAGGAGCAAAACGTTAGCCCCCCAGGGGCCTCTCCAACGTGCCACACGTGCCACTGCTGCCCAATCTGCCTCCAAAGGTGTCCATGAAGCTGGATGACGTTATGGTGAAGATGAGGACGTCCTAAGCCTTCCAAGGCTAGCGTTCCACTGAAAAGGGATCATTCCCCCTAGGTCTAGTCGTGCCGGAGTGCCTTTGATGGAACGTCCTCTTCCTCTTCGGTGCAAAAGCCCTGATCCATGTCCATCCTGTCTCTAAACCCCTGATGGGGTCTCAACATCCATCTGGTGGGCTCTTCAGCCCCATGGAGATCCGAACTGGTCATCTCCCCATGTGTACCGATCCAAATGGTACCTGTCCGTCGGGCATGGTCCTGCACATCAAAAGCTATGCCCTCCATGGGTTCATCAGTCACCGAGATCATAGCAATGTTAATCACATCTCATCATCAATATTATTAAACATATGCATAAAAACCCTAATATATCAGTCAATAGCTCAAAGACATTACAAAAACCTTCAATACAATATTGGAGAAAAAAGACAAGACGTCCTATTGGGCTAGTATCCACAAGAAAAGGAAAGTTTCCAGGAGGATTTCATCCAAGCCATGTAAGTGAGGTGATGTGGCTAGGGGATGTCCAGACATGTGGGTGCAGTGAAGGCCCAGGATGCATAATGTTATCTGTGAGTGCCTTTGTAGAAGGTGAGTTGTACCTGTCATGGATGCATTTTTTCCAAGCTCATTCTTGCCTTTATTCTTTTTCTTGCTTTATTCTTTTATTTGTTTTTTCTTCTTCTTTTTCTTTTTATTCAAGGTCTAGCCAGAGGACACTGGCTTGGCATGGTGACCAGAGCTGACAGTGATACCCACAAGTACTTTCACAGAGATGAGAAGGTTGGCTCGTGATGAGACCCCCTTTCCCTTGGCCATGCAACCAAAGGTCACTGCCCTGGCGTGGTAATCAAATGGTGGCAATGTCATACTGTTAGGTACCCATGAACCTAATAGGCTAGCTCGTGATGAGACCCCCTATCCTCTGAAAAGGTCTTGTTTGTTATTTTCCGGGTCCCTCTTGTTTCTTGCTGAGAGGCCTTTTATTGCCTTCTCGAGGATCCATGGGCGAAACATCTCGAGGTTTTATTTTTAGGCTTTTGTCTTTTACCAATCGCTTTTACCTTCTGGGCCTTTAGCCCCTTCTTCCCATGAGATAAGGTGCAATCCTACAAATAGGTCAAGCCAATGCCCGGACAAGGGGAATGGGATAAATGAGCGGGAGATAAGATGAAACAGTGGTGCTATGATGGGAGCGGAAGATGGCTTTTCAGAAATCCCCCCAGTGGCAAACCAAGACCTATGGGTGCAGGCTTGCTAGGGCACCCCGTCAATTTCCCCAAGCATGGTCAAGTGGGCTAATGTAAGATCCAAGCAGTTGTTAGAGATAAAAGGAATCAGATGCATATATTTAAAGGTTTTAATGATCAAAAGTGACACATACTATGATACCTGGACCAATTACCTCATGGAGCAAGATCCTCTTCCGATACAAGACCAAGCCGATGGTGATGGATGTTGCTGCTGCTGACAAGACAAATCTGATGAAAAAAGAAAAGGATGGGCCCTCCAGGGCCATGCTCAGGTCAATCCTGCTCTCGGTACTCCATGTCTAGGACCTGTGGGCCTCAAGAAATGATCTCCTAGTTATCCCTAAAAAGCGGGGATAACAATGCCCTGGTAAGTTGATCTCCCTTTAGGATGGGTTGCCACTAGGTGGGTCTATGAAAGGTCATCGTCCATTCCCTCCATACTTACCACTTTCCATCTTTATTCCTCTCATCTCCCCCTACCTTTGTTCGAGCATTGGGATTTGCCACACTAGGAAGGGTTGTAACTTGCCCTGTGGGAAGAAGGGGCTAAAGGCCTAGAGGGTAAAAGTAGCTAGCAATAGTTAAAAGCCAAAGATGAAACCTTTGAGATGCTTCGCCCATGGATTCCCGAGAAAGCGGTAAAAGGCTTCTCAGTAAGAAAAGGGAACTTATAAGATAAATAAACACTCAAGGTATTAGTTGGTGGATAGGAGGTCTCATCACAAGCCAACCTATTATGACCATGGGCATATAGCAGTATGACACTACCATCTATCTGGTCACCAAACCAGGGTAGTGGCTCTTGGTGGCATAGCCAAGAGAAAGGGGGTCTCATCACGAGTTAGCCTTCTCATCTCCATGAAATGTTTGTGGATAACATTGTCACCGTTAGTCACCAAGCTAGGACAGTGTCCCTCAACTCTTACCTTGAAGCATAAAAATAAAAGATCAAAAGAAATGAAGCTAAGAGAAAAAGGCAATGAACGGGCTAGGAAACAATGGCATCTATTACAAGGTGCGGCTCGCCCTCTACAAAGGCACCCACAGGTAAGATTTGCATTTCCCTGTTGTCACTACACCCCATGCCCAAACACTTACCCCACGCCACCTCATACACTTACATGACCTGGATTGGTTCTCACCCGGGAAACACCCCAAACTTAAGGATGAATAGCCCAATAGGACACCCTGAGACCTTCTCCAAACCTGACTTGTTAATTTGCATAACGTCTTTGAGCATTTGCCTGGGTAAAGGGGGGTTTGATGCACATGTTTGGGTAATTTAATTATTGGATGTGATTTACATGTTATGATCCATGTGACTTATGAAACCCTAGAGGGCGTACTTGTTGTTGTTGCAGGACCTTGCCTGGTGGACAGGTAAACATGGGGAAATGATTAGCTCGAACCTTCATGGGGCTAAACGCCCACAGATGGATGTTGTAACCTCGACCAGGGGCAAGAAGACATCAGAGATTTGCACCAGGAAGAAAGAAGGATGTTGCCCTTGGAGACACCTTGGCAGACCTAGACCCAGGGGGATCTTTCTCTTCCACCTGGATGTTGACCTTTGAGAGCCCATGACGTCACCATCATGACCCTGGATGTCATCCAGAGCTAGGGTTTGCATTTTGAGGGCAGTTGTGAGTTGGTTGACACATGTGGGCATCATTCAGGGCCTTTGGAGGCCAAACGTTCTGCATCTGGAGCCCAATGTTCCACCTTGGGGGTCCAACGTCACCCTAGAAGGGCATGACGTCACCCTTAGGGATGATTTTACATGCTAATTAATTTTATTTATGCCAAAATTGAATTTATTTGTAAATTGGCCAGATCGGCCTTATTTTGACCAGAAAATTAATTAAAGGTCAAAATTCTATATAAATAAACATAAAGTATTCTCATTTTTAACATCACAACTCCTCACACAAGAGGAGAGGTCTGAAATTTTCACCCTAGAAGGGATATTGGCTGAAATTGTGAGGCACACTCTTGTATAAGGATGATTGTTTGCAAGTGGATCAATCTTGGAAGCTTTTATGGTGATCTTGCATGGTATTTTCATGATTATTCTTGGTGCAAGTAGGTAAAATCTGCATTTTTGTCATTTATTGAATGGTTTATGTATGGCTTTATTTTCTCATACAAGATTATGAGATTGCATGGTATACTTAATGCTTGAAGTAAGGAACTTAATTTGCTACTTACTTACTTTCTATTTACCAAAACTTTTCATTGATTTGATCTAGTAACTAGTAAAACCCTAGAGCCCTAATTTGCTAGCACTCCAAGGTTTTGACCTAGTTATCTTTGCCTAAGTTTTTCCCATAAGAAGCCTAAGGAGAGCAAGGTGTTAGGGCCTAGAATTGCCTACAACCTATTATCTTGTTTATTTAGGAAAATGCATAGGGGACTTAAGTTACTACTTCTCCTACGCATTCTCCCTCTTAGACTTTTGCGCACTATCAAAATTGATTTGCAGCCTTAGAAGAAGCCTCCACTTGACTCCATAAGACCTAGAAGGAACTAGTTATAGTCTCTCTCTTATTGAAGGATTGATCAAACAAGCACTCAAACATTCTTTCTTGAAGCTTTTGCTAACTTTTACTAACCCTAAACCAGACTAATTCCTTAGCTAACTTGTTATTGTTGCAAATCACTGCTACAGCCATACTAATTCATGTTAATTTGTTTCATTCACCTACATAACTTGCACTTAGCTCACTCAGAAATTGTTTGTGACAATTGTCAATCAATCTACTAGATATATGCTAAGTTTACATGGTGTTTCCTTGCAATTTTGAGCACTAGAATTTGTTGTTGTTACAAAAGATTGCTACAGCCATCTAACTGCAACAATTTCTCTGCAAAAGTGATATTAAATGCTAGCTAGACATTGCCAAATTTGTTTGCGACAATTAATTATCATTCAGCATAGCTAAAGCTACATTTTCTTGTCTTTTTCAAGCAATTTCAAGGCACTATTTTTGTGGCTGTTACAAAATACTTATTGTTGTTTTAAACTGTTACATTGCTGCAACTTTATATCAGCTAGCCTATTTTTTGAAGGTTCATGGTCTTAAGAAGCACTAACATCATATTTTGCACTTGCAAGCTGCCATATTTTCTTTGTTGCTTGTTCTGGGCAGGTACACTCCATTTTTACCATTGCTTCATCCCTTAAAGACCTTAAGAACCTTTAGACTTGAGTGACCAGTGAGAGGCGGGTTTTCTTGCATCCTTTCCTTAGTCTTATCAGCCCTTTAGGTCACTTGGGACGTATCCCCTGGGGTAACTTTCTTATACTCCTAAATAGAAAGGGGTTTCCTATTAAGGTGACAATAATAAGTCAACCCCTATTACGCCAATCTTGCATTCACTTGCCTTGGGCTTTGGGAAAGTACAAATTGTGCGATAACATTTTGGTGTCGTTGCCGGGGACACTGAGTCAATATTCCTCAACGACACTTTTTCAGTAAGCCTTTACCCAAAGCCTTTGTTTCACAAAGCTCACCTGGCGACTCCACTGAGGGTAATTCCCTCATCCATTCGGTAATCCTTAAGAGGATATTTGGCGAATCCACTAACCTTTTCCAAGGTGCCACCTTACTCTCAATTTTTTTATATTTCGAAGTTATGGGATCATGGCGCCCTGGGAACAAGTCTATCCGACTATTGATTTCAAACGTTTTCAAGGATACCCACATTATATTGATGCAAAATGGTTAAACAACTCTCCATTATTTAGAGGCCTTCCAATTACTCACATTGTAGAATTCTTGAAGTATATAAGTGAGATAGAATCGGAAGGGGAGGATGTTCTGGTAAAATTGTTCATACTTTCTCTGCCATCTTTTTTGCAAGATTGGTTTAAGGGTTGTTGCGAAGATAGGGGTATATCATCTTTCGTAGACCTCATCAGTAGGTTTATTGAGTTTGTCAAACCACAATGCCAGACATATGAAGATGCCCTTCAAAATCTCACAGTAGCCCTAGAGGACGAAGGATTCACCACTGAGATTGTGGAAGATCTCAGGTATGTGTACCATACTCAATACCAAGAACCCTCTGATATAGAAGGAGAGATTTATGAAGAAAGTTGTCAACCCCTTGAAGAAGAACAAGATTTTTCCCATGATTCGATAGAATGCAGTAAAGATTTAACTAAAGAAGTGAATTATGAGGATGAAGCATTAGTATCTGCTCCTCCGTTCGATGAATCTCTCCAAGATCCTATCTCTCCTACACAAGATCAAGAGAATGAAGTGAGTCATTTTCCTTTCCAGTTTTTTTATGACACTTTACTCTATGATTCAGAAGGTGAAGAAATAAAGGAACCCTTGGAAGAGCTAGGTCCTTCATTTTTTGATGAAGACATGATTAAAAAGATGAGTTTTGGAGATGATGTACTGGACCCTCTTCCATTTGATGAAGTCATCCAAGCCATTGATGCTCCTGCACAGCAAGAAGTGAATACGATAAGTTATTTCCCTTTCCAAGATTTTGATGATGCTTTATTTTATAATTTGGAAAGTGAAGAAGTACTAGAGGAGCCCTTGGATGTATTAAATCCTTCATGTTATGATAAAGGTAGTGGCATGGTTGATAATATTGATGAGTTCATACATGTTGGAAGAAGTAAGTGGGATGTGATTGGTTCTAATGAGGATCCCATTTATGATATGGAAGGATATCTTTGAATGTTGCTTTACAACAATCATATGATGTTCCTAATAATTTTGATGTTTGGCAACAACATGATGATATAATTACAGAAGTTTTCCAAGCACCCAAGGATGACCCGGTGCAATGTTCTCCTGATGATTTTCGGTCATACCTTGAGGAATTTGATGAGTATTCCTTTGAGCACTTGGATTTATTCTATGAAGAAGATTATCAACCACCATTGTGCTCAAATTTTAATAAAGGTGAGGACGTTGCTTTCCTAAAGCAGGATACTTGTGACAAGGTTGTCCAACCCAAGGTTGTTGGGAGCAGGGAGCGGGGGTGGGAAGAACAGATTTTCAAAAATCTCCGGGAGCAGGAGCGTTTTTTATATAATACATAAAAAATATATATTTTGATGTATATACTATATATATATATATATAACATGCAGAATGTTGAATCAATTGCAAAAAACATGAAAACATAGATATAAGATCATTTAACTAATTGATTAGTGGTGAATCGATGATCATTAAAGCATCAACCATTTAGTACATACTATTAGAATATAATGGATGTGCTCGTTTTACCATTGACAATATCACTATTGTCACCCAACCATAGGCCAAAGCCACCCTCCGAGCACCTTAACCTTGACAGAGAATCACTCTGGAAGCAAACCCTAGGCTAGATAGCCAAACAAAGGGTAGCGCACCTTTCCCCAAGGATAGCGCACCAACAAGAGCTTATCAGATAGTCCAAACCCTAACCAAGAGATAGTCCAAGCCAAACGTGACCTGCTAGTTGTAGCAGCTGCAATAGCAGCTCTCCTCCAAACCTGCGCACAAAACTGGGCACTGCAGTGTGCACAAGTGTTGCTCCGCAATTCTGAGAATGCCTGCCAGAATGAAGACCGGCCTCCTGTATTTATAGTAATTCTGGCTAACTGTATGGGCCGACTTCTCATTCTGGGTATCTGTCTGTTCAGTATATATTATTTCTTTTGGCCGACTTCTTCTCTTGGAGGCTAATAACCTAATACAAGTTATCTTCTTGAGCCAACAAGTCTTCTAGGGTTATTAGCCAACTCATTAGGGTTTCTTCTTGCTTCTCGAAATATCCTATTCTCATCAGGTTTACACATGGAGGTAAATACCTCTCGCAGCTACCATAATATCAACACTCCCTCCTAGCTAGGGAGGTATTACAGGTAATGATCTTGAGCACAAACACACCATTCACCCGGTAGCATCAATATAGTTGTATAGATTGTCTTATGACTATGTCATGAGCACTATCAGTGTCATCAACTACATCATCTCTCGAAACCATACTCTAGCTGAGTAATCAGACATGATACTCACTCCACAGAGTGATACAAGAGTCATTCTTCTATTCTAGAAGAGTAAATGTTCTAAACCATTCTCTGTCTGGGAAATCTCTATTCATCATTCATCTGGCTGATAATTATTTTCAACAATGTTGATAGTCTTCAAGGCAATCGAAACAATATCATTCAATAGAACACAACTGTGTCTATCCATAGTAGTACACAACTACCATCCAGTGGTACACTACCACACCAAGTACCACATAGATACTTGATCAAACAGTGGAACACATCCACCACAGTAGCATACATCTACTGTCTAGAGACATACGGTCTTCATAACAACCATCTGATATCTACCTGCACAGAGACAATGTTATGATATAAACTGAATCATCTGGGCCATTCTTCCACTCACATCTGTGAGATCTTGGAAGAGCATCTGCCCTCAGAAGGTAAAACATCAATGATGAGCTATCTGGACTATTCTTCTCAAGCAAGGAAGAATAACTGTCCTAATTTTTGAGCCTGGACCATTCCCCACCCTAGGCCATTCCTCCGACACTAAACAAAGTGTAACATGGAGAGACTGAGTCTGCCCTAAGGAATGTCTATCCCTGATTGTTGAACCTAGACCATTCCCCACCCTAGGCCATTCCTCCGGCACTAAACAAAGTGCATCCTGAAGAGAATGAATCCACCCTAAGGAATGACTGTCCGAACCATTTCCCATGTTAACCACAAGAGGAAATGTTTGTCCTGCACCAACCTCAAAAATGGACCATTCCTCATGTTAACCACAATGAGAAATCGTTGTTCGGTGAGGCAGGCCAATCTTCTTGAGTAACCCTCAAGAAGAGAGACTTCCCTAGACCACTCCCCATGTTAACCACAATGGGAAGTCGTTGTCTATGGTACATCAGCAATCTAGACCATTTTCCGAACTGGAAAATGTCTGTCCGTCAGAAATTTCAATCCACTTTCCGAACTGGAAAGAATCTGCTCATCCTGGACCATTTTTTGAACTGAAAAATGACTGTCCATCAATAATACATCAGTGCTCCCTCCCAACCTAGGAGTCATCTCTTCATTTTTCAATAAGGAAGTCGTCTCCACGAGCTCCAGCTTGAGTACACAAACTCTTTCATCTTGAACAAAAGCTTTATCAAAATGTTTGCTTATCTGCTCATCTGTGGAGATATGTATTGGAGAACCACTTTCTCCTTTCTGGACTTCATCACGGATAATGTAATGCTTGATTTCAAATGTACTTCGGTC